>CANSZD010002553.1:0-182500 GCA_947648045.1 Beta corolliflora
CGGCTATGGTGGGCCGCCAGTTTCTTCACTTTACAACCTAATCTTGGTTCCTTATCATCCACTCTAGTCACATCTACATCTAATGTTAAAAATATTGTGACTACTATTCTCCTAGACTCGTTGAAAATTATTCGCCTTGGCGTACCCAATTCGAATCTTTTTAGTATCTCATGGTTTTATTAGGTATGATTGATGGTTCTATTACTATGCGAGATTTATGTGCTTGATCATCAACATCGTCAATCCATGAACCCTGAATACTATTATTGGTTGCGTATTGATCAAACCATTCGTTCATAGTTATTTGCTACTTTGTCCGAAGAAATGCTTGTTGAGGTGCATGATGTTAAGTTCTCTATGCTTATATGGACTCAACTTCAATCCCGCTTTATGAATGCTAGTTTGGCTCGTTCTATGGAGTTGAAAAGTATGTTGCAACATGTAGCTAAGACTGAGAGTCAATCCATGGATGCATATTTACGTGAAATTAAACTTGTTGTTAATTCTCTTGTTGCGATTGGTGCTCCTGTCTCTTCGTGAGACTTAATTCAGCATACTGTCATGGGTCTTGGGAAGGACTATGATTCCCTCACTACGAGTATTACCCACTTTTCTGGCAATTTTAGTTTTGATGATGTTCGGGAAAAATTATTGATTCAAGAACAAATCATTAAAAGTCGCCATGCTCGGGAACAAGGATTTGCTTCTCATCAAGTATTTCTTGCTCATGCTCCTAGTGCCTCTCCATCGACTGACTCCTCCTCTTCGAACACTGGTTCGTGCAACAATCAACAACAGGGTGGTCGAGGAGGTGGAAAAGGTCGGGGCCGTAATCGCGGTGGTCGTGGTAAAGGTCGTGGCGGGGGTGCAAAGCAGTCCCGAACATAAAGCTCAGGAGGTACAGTTATATGTAATTCTGTTTTGTCATCTAAAAGTGTTGTAGTAGCCCTTACTTCTTGCGACACTAATCATTTGTCTGCAGGGAGTTCCACTATTGAGGGTGTGTTTGGTTCTCAGTCTAATAATATAGTCCGCCGATTTGTTTTCATCCGGGTCACTCGTTTGTTTCTTGTCCTTGGCTTCTCTTTATGCTCGGACATCAAATGTCGCTCTTGTTGGCCTTCCCACTTGTGAGCACAACGAAACCACTTGGTTTCCTAATTTGGAGCATCTTCTCACATGACCAACGATCGTGTATCTTATCAAATAAATCTACTTATACTTGGTCCGATTTACGTTGAAGTAGCAAATGGTACTCAAATCCCGAGTTAAACATGTTGGCACTTGTCATATTAAACTCAAACGGTCGTCCTTTAATTCTCAACTCGTCTATCATTGTCCCAATATTAAATTTAATTTAATGTCAGTTCAAAAAGTTGGCTAAAGATAACAATTGTACTCGTGAGTTTTAATAGTTCTCATGTTTTTGTTAAGGATAATCGGTTCGGAGGAGGTGCTTCTCAAGGCTTCTAGTCAAGGCAATGTTTATCCCGTCACCCTCACTCCCTTTGTCCTAGGAGGCCCGTTGCTCTTACGTCCCTTTTCGCGTCCAAGCCCTACTTGGCATCGTCGTCTCGGTCATTGTGGTGATAAGGTTTTAGGTGCCCTTAAGCAAAATAAGGCCATTGTTTGTGCTACTAGTCATTTGTTTGATTGTGTTTCGTGTTGTCTAGGCAAGTCTCATCGCTTACCTTTCCAGGATGTAATACATTCTTTTGATAAACCATTGCAATTAGTTCATTTTGATTTATGGCAATCAAATATTTTATCTAATCTTGGTTTCAAATATTATGTCTGTTTTGTGGATGATTTCTCTCGCTATACTTGGCTATATCCTTTAAAACGTAAATCTGAAGTGCATGATCGTTTTTTAGATTTCCAAGCTTTAGTTGAGAATTTATTTTACCGCAAAATAAAATATTTCCAAAGTGATGGGGGCGGGAATTCGATAATCAACCTTTACTTGATCATTTTCGTAAATGTGGTATTGCTTTTGAAAATCTTGTCTCTGAAACTCGTCAGAACAAAATGGTGTTCCTGAACGTAAGCACCGACATGTAATTGAGCTTGCTCGCACGATGATCATTGAATCATCACTTCCTGGCCAATTATGGGTCGATGCTGCATACGCTGCCACTTTCATCATAAATCGTTTGCCTACTTTCGTCTTGCATGGTTTGTCTCCTTTCGAAAAACTGTTTTCGAAGCCTCCTGATTACTCGTTTTTACGTGTCTTTGGTTGTGAGTGTTTTCCAAATTTCTCTGCGAAACCATCACATAGATTAACTCCTCGGTCTGTGCAATGTATTTTTTCTTGGTTATGCTCCGGGCTATAAAGGGTATATGTGTTATGACCCCAAGTCGAGTCGGGTGTATGTTAGTCGGAATGTCAAATTTCATGAGTCGGTGTTCCCCTATCGTCAACTTGTGTCGTCTCGTCCTTCGTTGACGACCACATCTAGTGATACGGACCCCTCTCTTCTCCACTTACCTAGGTCGTTAGCTTCCTCGACCGCTTCTCCCCCATCCCGATGCGTCAAGCCCTTGTCCCGTGTCTCCTCTCCCTCGTAGAACCTCCACGGGCCGCTCGTGGAGTTCCCCCAAGTCATGGCCCGGTCGTGGAGTTCCCCTGGTTGGGTCGTCCTCCGAGCCAGTTGCCGCCCTCAACCCCGTGGCTTCCCTCTTCACTCCACGTCCCAGGTGTGGTCTTGCTGCCCCCACCCTACAGCTACCCCCCCTCCCCTTGCGTGTCTTCCCCGCACACGGGATCCCCGGCCACTGTTGCGGCCTTCCCCCATCCATCTTTGGTTCACCAGCCGACCCATGGAGCTTACTCCCCTTGAGCTACTGGGTTCGCCCGATGAGGGCCCGGCGCCCGATGGCCTCCCCTTCTTCCCCTTGTGCTATGTCACCCAATGCCTACCCAGCGCACGATGGGTCCTCGTCTAGCCACGCGTCTTCACTTGGTTGTCCCGAGTCTCCTCCCTCTTTCTCTTGTCCTGTGTCCAACCCTACTACCTCCTTGACTGCATCTCCTCCACACGGTGTCTTTGTCGTTCCGTCTTCGCAAAATATTCATGACATGAAAACTCGTGCTAAAGATGGAATTTTTAAACCAAAATCAATTATAAGTTTGACTACTCTTGAAAAAGAACAAGCTCCGTCTTGTTTCTCTAAAGCAAATAAAATTCCCAAATGGCGGCAAGCCATGATGGAAGAGATTAATGCCATGATGGTCAACAAAACATGGGATTTGGTACTGTTTGATGCGTCAAAGAATTTGGTTAGTACTAAATGGATTTATACAATAAAAATCGATGAAGAGGGTCATGTGATTAGGCCTAAGGCTCGTCCGGGTTGCTCGCGGGTTTGGTCAACGGGAAGGTATTGATTATTCCGAGACTTTTAGCCATGTTGTTCGATCAACTCTTATTCGATTGGTTTTGTCCTTAGCTATTTCCTATCAATGGGTCATTCGCCAATTAGATGTGAAAAATGCTTTCTTACATGGTGATCTTATTGAAGAAGTCTATATGAAACAACCTACGGGTTTTATTCATCCTGATTTCCCTCATCACATTTGTAGTCTTCGGAAAGCTATCTATGGCTTAAAACAAGCTCCTCGAGCTTGGTATCTTCGCTTCAGCAGTTTCTTGCTTCAACAGGGCTTCTTTTGTTCTCAATCTGATACTTCTATGTTTATCTTTCGTCGTGGAAAATATATTCTTTATCTTCTTCTATATGTTGATGATATTATTATCACTCGGCAATTACGCTCCTTTGATCACCAAATTCATTTCTCTTTTGTCTCATGAGTTTGCTATGAAAGATTTGGGTGATCTTCACTATTTCTTAGGTGTTCAAGCTATCCGCTCATCCAAAGGTTTATTTCTGTGTCAGAAGAAGTATGTTCATGATCTTCTTCTCAAATTTCACCTGCACACTGTTAAACCAGTTCGCACACCTCTCCCTAGTCGGACTACTCTCTCGCTTACAGGTGGTGATCTCTTATCCGATCCTACTGAGTATCGTAGTATGGTTAGGGCTTTACAGTACTTGACTATGACTAGACCTGATATTACGTATGTTGTACATTTAGTTTCTCAATTTATGCATGCCCCCCCGCATTGCTCACTTGTTGGTTGTTAAGCGTATCTACAGGTACTTGCAGGGTACTTCAGACTATGGCCTCTGGCTTCGTCCCTCTAAGACAATGTCCCTCATGATTGCCTATTCTGATGCTGATTGAGCAGGTTGTCCGGATAGTTGTCGCTCCACCACTGGTTACGCCATCTTCCTTGGTGGTAACCTTATCTCCTGGCGCTCGAAGAAGCAACCCACTGTTTCCAAGTCTTCCACTGAGGCTGAGTATCGTGCGGTTGCATACACGGTTCAAGACACCCTCTCACTTCGTTCCTTATTAGCTAAGTTGGGACTCATCATCCGTGCTCCCGTCAAGCTTTTTTGTGATAATGTTTCTGCTTCTTATCTTGCTGTTAATCCTGTTCAGCATGATCGTAGTAAGCACATTAAGATTGATTATCATTTTGTTCGGGAGCGTGTTGCTCATGGTGACTTAGTTGTTCGTTATGTCCCCACTGAGTTTCAAATTGCTGACATTTTTACCAAAGGTTTGTCTGGTCAGCGTTTTGAGTTTTTAAGGTCCAATTTGTACGTGGTTCCCCCTGCAGAGATTGAGGGGGTGTAATAGAGGATACTAAGGGTATCCTCGTCATTGTACTCTTGTACTTCTATTATATATATATGAGCCCCGGTACCCTCATAAGTGTAAGCCGCATCATTATTCTCACACTGTCATCTTCCTTTATTTTTTCTTTGCCATTTTTAGTAGTCAAAATTCGAAACCCTTTTCTCTCTACTCATTTGGGTTATTATATTTCTTCTTCTGAGGTAATTTCATTCTTGTTTATTGCTGTTTCTAATTTTGATGAACTTGTTTTTATGAATTTGGTGTATGTCGGTATGATATGTCATATGTGTTTTGTATCGTTAGTTATTTGTGGGTCGCTTTTATTTGCTTCATATTCTCTAATTTTAGGGATTTTGAGTTTGATCATGGTGATTTTACATGTGGGTGAAATATCTTATTTTGGTATTTCTCTGGAATTTCTTTGTGGGGTTCATTTACTGTTGCTTTATAATCCATATTGTTTAAATCAGGGTTTTATATTTTCCTCTGTTTTGGGGCTTTCGTTTACTACATTCATTCCAAATGATAAGTTATATACTTATAGTTCATATTTCAGTTTTTTTTTTGAAAGAGAAATTTCATTAATTGAAGGCCAAACGGCATCTACAATAGGTATTAAAGAAAAACAAGATACAATTAAATAAGACTAAATCAAATTCGTCTTCGAAGAAACTACAATGAACCGAGATCGAGCAATACAAGTGACCCCCTTGTATTTCTTTGAATCAAGCGACTATTGATGAGGAAGTCTATCATTCTGATATAGTTTGGGAAGAACATTCTTGATCGAGTCAGATTGACCGCATCCGAGATTCCAATACCTTCATGTTGAGTCTCGAACTTCAACCAATGAGAATAATTTCTCATACCTAAAAACAAAAGAACCATACTCACAACTCCCATAGGAGAGAAGGAGATTTCCAAAACATAAACTAAAAACCCCATAACAGGGTTTGAGAAAATCTCATAAAGAGAGACTAATTTATTAAACAAAACAAGAAAATGAACTAACAACTGAAAATAAAAAGGGAAAAGGGGCTTACCATGGATGAAATCATCCATGGCAGCCCCTAATTGATGAAGAAGGGGTAGGGGAGGCTAGGGTTTGAGAGAGAGAAAAGAGAGAGGGGGCGGCTAATAAGATATATTTGCGACTTTTTTTAGTTCATATTTCAGGTTTGTATCTATTACTCTATACTAAATTAGAGTTTTTTTTGGAGGGAATTTTCCCTCCTAGGTACTTTTTTTTGTAGAAGCATTAATTTGCCTAGGAAATTGATTATGTTTATTTATTATTATAATTGACTATTGAGTTTTATTTCTCTAAAAATTTCTATATTCCAATTATCAATAATTTATAAAACTGAGCATGGCTCGGGATTTATCTAGTATACCTATACACAAAAAATATTTTAGTTTTGCATGCAAAAAATTTGAAGAACATATGTGGGGGTGTTTCTGCTTTGAGCTTGATATTTGCTTTTTATGCTTTGGTTACCCCGTTGATCTTGATGTAGAGAATTTGTGAAACTTGCCATTTTTCGGTTTTGAAAGTTGAGTAATTTGTGAAACTTGCCATTTTTTGGTTTTGAAAATTGAGTAATTTGTGAAACTTGTCATATTTTGGTTTGTGAAACTTGCCATACTTGAAGGCTCTGATTTTTTGGGTTATTCATCTAATTTTTTGGGTTATTCATCTACTATGGTAATGAAATTATTTCTCCTCAAATTTACATTAAATGTCGGTGACATGTGGAGTATCATTTAATTTACTCTTGGATATCTTGCCTTTTGCTTATAATTTTGTGGGTTAAGAGTCAAAAAAGAGTTGGTAGTCATAGCCCACCCCCAAACCCCCACAACGCCCCTCAAATTCTGCCATTCTGTCATTAAAGAATTATTTGTGAATATTTGCCGCAGGTATTTATCAATTTTGCAAGAGTTGATCAATTAATTGCATAATGTGAGAGCCTGCACTTTTTTATTTTCAAAATTTGTATACAATTTAGAATTTGTGGCCTCTATCATGGAGACTGGCATACTCCAAAAGGAGTGGTACTTAGTAATACGTTTGATTTTAGTGTATATTTATACTGATTTTTGCTTGTGGTTGTTTCACTATCCTCTTTTTTTTTTTTTTTTTTTTGAGGAATAGGGGAGGGATGATTTCATTAAGCATAAAACATTATAGAAGTACAAACAATATAGACTCGAAAAACAATACAAGTAATATCAATTCGCGAGCTAATAGCTCCACTGACGACCTGCTCCAATATCCTGTAATTAGATGTCTGAAATACATCCACCTCATCGGAGATCCCATTTGGTATAGTCTTCGGATTG
Source organism: Beta corolliflora (assembly GCA_947648045.1). Taxonomy (NCBI): domain Eukaryota; kingdom Viridiplantae; phylum Streptophyta; class Magnoliopsida; order Caryophyllales; family Amaranthaceae; genus Beta; species Beta corolliflora. The sequence continues at coordinate 7,055 of CANSZD010002553.1, forward strand.
ATCAGACCGGATTGATTTCCGAGAGCACCATCCCGAACCCGATTCACCACCAGCGCCACATATCTGTCATACAATGCTTCCAAATATGTGACCCTAAAACTAGATACAACACACGAATACAAACTAACACACCCCATATAGGGGACTAAATCCACCACCAAGGTGGCACTTGTTGGAAAAACCGAAAAACAACCAAAAACCTAAACCTAAGGTTACTATCGCCGCCGCACGAGATGACCCCGCTGCACGGATCGGGCGGGCGGAGGGGTGAAACGGACAAACTAACACTAGAAGGGGAGGGGAAAGGGAAGCCCAACTAAACCATCGTAAGACCAAGGGAGGGGGAGGGGAAGCCCAAAACACCAAACGCACACAGGGGGAGGGGAAGGGAGCCCGATACCAACGAAAACTGGGGGGGAGGGGGAAGCCCGACGCGAAGGGGAGGGGAGGGGGAAGCCCGACGCACAACTAGGGGAAGGGGAGGGGGTAGCCCAACACACAACCAGGGGAAGGGGAGGGGAAGCCCGACGCGAAACCATAGAAGGACGATGGAAGCCCGACATTCGAAAACAGAGGAGGAAAACACCTGGACCACGCGCGACGACGAAATAAACACCGGCAGACTAAGCGTAAGACGGCCAACGACGACGACGAAGGCTCGACGGCCGCCGTGGGAGCGCCGAGACGGCGCCCGGCGGTCGTCGAGCCCTAGGGTTTGACGGCTCCGAAGAGAAGAAAGTTAGAATCGCAGTGTTAGGGTTTTATTTTTAGAGAGAGAGAGTTTTTTAGATAAGAGAGTGTATTTAGAGTTTTTTAGAGAGAGTTTTTTAGATAAGAGAGTGTATTTAGAGTGTAAGGGTTTCACTATCCTTTTAGCATTTCAAAGTTTGTTTAGATGTTCTGATAATGACTTGTGCTGACATGAGGAAGCACTTTCATTGGGGTTTAACATCTATCAGATTCTGACAGATATGGATGGATCTAAATATGGGGATTGGATCAAGTAAAATGAAGGGGCTTAGGATTTATTCTTCCTCTACCTTAAACGCTAAATTATTATTTTTTTGAGACGTAAGAAAGAATTATATTGCTCACCAAACACTTTTTACAAACTAGAGCAAAACTAGTAAAGGACAAACTCGGAAGGACCCTCCTTTAACTAGAAGCTCAAACTAAACAGGCTAACAATCTAGCCCCAAAGTAACTATACAACAAAACTATAGGCCTAGTAACCAAGTAAGATCACTAGCATTGGTTTTTTTCCCACAAATCTGTACAATTCTATTTTTAACTGTGTATTTAATATGAGTAATGACATTCTCAACATGAGGTTGTTTATCATTCCACAGCAAATCAATCCTGCTCCTCCATATGTTGTAGCTGGTTGCAACTACAGCAGCATATAGAACCTTCTTCCTAAAGGTAGACTTCTTGCAATCTCGTCTAATCCATTTCATGAATCTGTAAATATTCTGCACATGCCTTTGAATATCCAACCATCTAAGAATTTCTCGAAAACATTGAGTGCTAAAGTTATAATAAAAAAACAGATGGGTATGAGTCTCCTCTACTACACCACATAGGCAGCTGGCATTTGAGCTAGCAACACCCCATTGAGCTAGCCTGTGTCTAGTAGGAAGCCTTTGCTTCATAATGAGCCATAGATTGAACCTATGCTTTGGAATAGAGTATCTATTCCATACACACTTGCTCCATAACCACTGATGAGTCTCAAGACATAGGTTGCTATACACCATTTTAATGTCGTAAAACTCGCTCATTTGCAGTCATAGCATATGGCATCACTTTCTCTTTAGCCTTGCAAATGCACTTCCAGACCCAACTTGCCCCCCTGAGGAGCCTTGTAAGTACCCCAGTCTTGTTCTTTAATATAGATGGAATGGACCCATTTTACCCAGAGATTGTCTTTCTTGTGAGCAATGGCCCAAACTTGTCTACCTACTGCAGCTTGGTTCCAGAGATTGATATTCCTCACCCATAGACCTCCTGCAGCTTTAGGAAGACATACCTCATCCCATGACACATACCCTGCCTTGTGACTGTCCTAGGTCCCATGCCAAAGATAATGTCTACAAAATGCATTTATTTGCTTAAGTACAATTTTGGGGAGTATATAAATTTGGCACCAGTAAACACTAATGGACATGAGTACAGCATTCACTAACTGTAATCTTCCACTGTATGAGAGGTTTCTACTGCTCCATATCTTAATTCGGTTGCACATTTTCTCCACTAGCATCTCACAATCCAACTTTTTATCTTCTTTGAAGTAATTGGTACTCCTAGGTATTTAAAAGGGAGAGTCCCAAGTCTAAACCCTGAAAGTGCAGCTATTCTAGCCTTCTGTTCTGCATTCATTCCAGTCAGGAACACCTCAGATTTTTCCTTGCTTATCTGGAAGCCTGTAGTTTCAGAAAACATTTTCAATCCACCCAGCATCATGGTAATTGAAGTAATATCACCTTTGGAGGACAGTATTAAGTCGTCAGCAAAGCAAAGATGGTTCATTTGGAGCCTCCTACACCTAGCATGGTGTTGGAAATCTTGCATAGTACTGATTCTTGTCAATATCCTAGATGCATACTCCATACATAATGTGAACAAAAGGGGATAGAGAGGGTCTCCTTGCCTGAGCCCTCTCTTTGGAATCACTAGATCACTAGGGCACCCATTAATCATGAGTGCATAACTAGGTGTAGTGACACACATCATGATCATATTGATGAAATGAGCAGGGAATTGTAATTGATGCAGCATTTCACTAATAAAATTCCATTCTACAGTGTCATATGCCTTCCTAATATCCAATTTCATCAAACAACATGCTTGTTTTTTATTAGGTCTATATATCTTCACCAGATCTTGACACAATAATACATTATGAAGGATGTTCCTTCCTGAAATAAAAGCACCTTGTGTTTGGCTAATGACATGGGGCAGCACTTTGTTCAATTTCTCACAAAGTAGTTTTGTAATACACTTATAAACTGTTGAGCAGCAGGCTATGGGTCTGAACTCACTTACAGTGCTAGGTACCCTCACTTTAGGAACTAGAGTAAGGGTAGTGATGTTGAGCTCTTTCAAAATTCTACATGAACTGAAGAAATCCAAGACTGTATCTGCAACCTCCTCTCCCACTATCTCCCAGGTGACCTTATAAAATCCACTGTTGTAGCCATCAATTCCTGGAGCTTTATTCACAGGAATACCCCACATGACCCTTTTAACATCTGCCCTGGTGAAGTCACATTGTAAGGCATTGCATAACTCAGGATCCATCATCTTGCCATGCCCTATGATACCAGGAGAAATATACATCCTATTGCTCATGCATTCACCTAGCAAACCTTGGTAGAAACCAATGAAAGCATGTGCCACACCTTCAAGAGTATCCACCCAGCAGCCAGCCTCATTATGAATGGCATTAATAGCATTTCTTCTGTACCTAGCTTTAATGAATCTGTAGAATAACTTGGAATTTTCATCCCCCTCCTTCAGCCAGTGAAGTTTAGCTTTTTGTTGCAAAGCTATGTTATAAGTTTTCCAGGCCTTTTTGTATCTACTTTGTGCTTCCTTTTCTTGATTTACTAGACCCTCCTTCAAAGGACTCTGATGCATATCTTCCTGAACTCTAAGCAGATAAGCTTTAGCTGTGATCAATGCAGCATGTAGCTCATCCTGTCCCCTGGTATCTAAGTCTTTCAGTAAACTTTTCAGATACTTGAGCTTGCTAAGGACTTTGTACATTCTACACCCATCCACCTGTAAGTCCCAGCCTGCTTTCACAGTGTCTACGAATCTACTATTAAGACACCAATGATTATAGAATCTGAATGGTTTCCTTCCATGGTGCACTGGACAAGCTTTAATCACCATGGGGCAGTGATCAAAGTCCTCTTCAGGCATAAACTTTACTTCACTAGTAGGAAACATTAGGGACCACTCCTCATTAGACATGAGTTTGTCTAATTTAGAAAAAATTATGTCCCCTCCGATCCTTCTTGTTTATTGGTCCAAGTAAAAAATCTTCCAGCAGCCTTCACCTCCTCCAATTTACAGAGATGCATGCAATTCCTCATAGGAAGGATGTCATGAGATCTAACAGGTAAACCACCTACTCTTTCATCCAAATTGAGGAGACTATTAAAATCCCCACCCACACAACAAGGTTCCTGGCAACCAGCAGCAATAGAAATGAGAGAACTCCATAATTCTTCTCTACCACCTTCATCATTATATGCATATATAAATGTGCATAAAAATTATTTTTTACAGCTTTGGATACTGATTCTACAATGCACCAGTTGTGCTGTAGAGATCAAAATATCTACTGCAAATACCTCAGGAAGTCAAGCAACTAGGATTCTGCCATTGTAATGACTCACATGGTTAGAGAAAATACACCATTGAGGGCACAAGTTAAGGTAAACTCTCCCAAGATTAGGAGCTTTTACCCTTATCTCCAGAAGACCAAACAGCTGAATGTTGTGAAGTTGAATCATCTTCCTCACTTTAATTTGTTTTGCAATGTCTTTGTTCGGTCCCCCGACATTCCATATGAGGATGTTATCCATCCCCGGTAGGGGGCTCCCCCCTCACCAGGTTTCAACCCTTTCTTCTTCTACTACACTCGCCAAATTGCACCTCCTTGTCCATATCAAGAATCTGGGAAAGAGTTTGCGATCGACGGCGGGAAGACTTTCCTTAGGACTCCTAGTAGGACTATTCTTCCTTCTTACCATTTAGTTGAACCCCTCTTGCTGAGTATGATCAGCATTATCAACTCTATTCAGCACAGGTTCCTTATGATTCTGAACCACTATTTTCCTAGGGTTCCATCTTTGCTCTTTATTCTTCCTACACTTGTCACCAGTATGCCCATATCCATGGCAGCATGTACAAACTAAAGGCCTCCATTCATATTCAATTTTCAGTTCAATAACTACCCCTCTCTTATTTTCAAAGAATATAGCATTAGGTAGATCTTGTGACAATCCAATCTCTACCATAACCCTGGCAAACATCAACCTGTCCTTGTTCTTTGTAGCTTGATCCATTTTAACAAATCTCCCTACTAACCCAGAAATTTTACTTAGACTCTTCTCCCCCCAATACTTAATATCAAGTTGAGGCATCTTAATCCAAATGGAAACATTTTTAATAGGATCATTCAAATCCATTTCATGATGCCAAGCTTTAACAATGAAGGGTTTGGAATCAAAGAATTGAGGATCAGATTCAAGCACAACATTCACATGTTCAATGCAATTAAACCGTACTAAGAAAATACCCTTCCCAATTAAAGCAATTTTACCAATTTCATAATTCTTCCATATCCTACGCACAAAACCATCCAAGACCTTCAATGACGGATTAGACCCCATTACATAACAAATAACAACTGAATTCCAGTACCCAATTTCATCTTCAATGTCTTCCATATCAATTTTAACATGTGAAATTGAATTATGAGACTTACCCGCTGAAAATTCTGCAATCGAATCATTGTTCAGTGTTGAACTATTTCCACCCATTTGTGAACCACCATTCTTGATTACATTAAGCCATTTATCCATCTGCTCCTAATCTTGCAAAGCTTGTAGTGATTCATCAGTGCTATACATTTGTTTGGTTATGAGTTCCTCCAGAATCTCATTTGATTCCACCATATGGGTTTCATCTTCACTTATGGTTCTGCCATCATCATAGCATTCTTTTGATTGGTGTGAACAATCGCACTTTGTTTCCTAGTTCATGTCATAGCTCAGGTGTCGAAGCACCGCGAACTGCAACAATGGCGGTTTGAAAGTTCTTTTTAGCGGGAACTAGAGACAAAAAGAACGCTCAACTGTTATCCTCGTCCCCTTTAAACGCTTAATTATGTGGGTATTAGTTCAACACAATAAAAAATACTCCCTTAATTAATAATATGGTAATTTTTATTGAATTGTTATTCCTCATACTTCAACAACAACAACAACAATAATAATAATAATAATAATAATAATAATAATAATAATAATAATAATAATAATAATAATAATAATAATAATAATAATAATAATAATAATAATAATAATAATAATAATAATAATAATAATAATAATAATAATAATAATAATAATAATAATAATAATAATAATAATAATAATAATAATAATAGTAGTAGAAAAATAAGAGTAGTATATAATAATAATAATAATAATAATAATAGTAGTAGTAGTAAATTAGTAAAAAAAAAACCATTGTTTCCATCTCTCACGTACTCACTACTGTTAGTGTCACAGACTCACAGTCAAACATAATGTCATCCAATTTCAATTTTTAGCTTGTCTAATCACCTTGATAGTTATATGTGATGTCTTATCAATGACTTGTCTTGTAATCAGAGAGAAGACAATCAATCAAGATGCTAAAAAGACGTCTAAAAGGGAGAAAAAGCAGAGAAAGAAGGCAAAAGATGAAACAATCAAGAAGGTTAAAGATTTGTGGGAAAAAGAAAAATACCAAGAGTGCTTGGATTATATCGATTCCCTTGGCGATGAAGGGTTGAAAATATTACAAGTCTTTTCTATCAAAGTGTTTGTACTTGGACAATTGAAACAACATGAAGGTGAGCTTATTTTCCTCCAATGATTGAATGGTTTGATGTAGTATGCTCTATTGTTTGCTTTAATTCTTTTCTTTTAGTAGGATCTATACGATGCCTTTGATTATTTTCTATTAACTAGTAAAGTGGCTTTAAGGCTTATAAGGAAAGCAACCTTGGAAAAGATAAATACAACATTATTAGTTTCCTAAGAAAACAACAGAGAAATGCAAGGGAATAATAATATGAAAATAACAATTTGAGAGATAAAGAAAGCTAACAAATATTGACTAGGTTAAACTGTTTAAATCTAAGTAAACACCTAGACTTATCCCGAACAGGATCAAAGGATAGTCTTATTCTTTGAGCATAAGGTATAAGTTATTCTTTTTTGTAATGCATTGTGTTTGATTGATAGTTGTTATATCAAGGTGCGTGCTGAGGATTAAAATCTAATAGTTGTATCTTCAAATTTGAGCTATCCAAATTGAATATTTTATATTTGAGATTGGAGTGTACATTTGTTTATGAGTGTAATCCAATTATAACTAACTATTATGTATCAAGTCATGCAAGTAAGATTATACAGCGATAGCTAATAACAGATTGACAAACATCCTTTTCCTATCAAATTTCTTTTTGTATTTCTAATATTATTAGTAGTTTAGCAAGGCACATAAGCAACTAAGATATTTACACACCTTCTATCTTTATAAATTTGCTCTCCAAATGAACAACTATTCAACAAATTTAGGACATTCCATCGTGCTACTCATGAAGAATGTAGAAATGGCATGAATATATTCCTTCATATGTGAAATCATATTTGTATTATTTTTATTGTAAAGTTGTATTATTTTGTACTTCATTTATATTAATGTTTTCGTTTAATTTTGTATGACCAGAGGTATTAGCTTTGCAAAAACGACACGAAGAATTTGGACATGAAAAGACTTTGTCATATGGTGTATGGCTTATGTATGCGTAAGTCTATTCGTTTTCTTTCTAAAGATTTATGATTATTTATCAAGGATGATGCAACTCTTACAAGATCGTATTTGAATTGATTATATACGAGTAGACAATAGTTAATCATCTTTAATCACATTGACATTAATTTATATTTTAATGCCTTGCGGTTATTGCAAGTAAAGAAAAATAATATTTTGGAAGCATATTCCCTTTATCAATATGTGCATGATCATAATGGTGTAGATGATGAAACACTCCAAAATTGTGTCAAATGGATAAAAGACTACAATCGAAAGTTCAACCAGAGCTGGATAAAGTTGCACTGGAAAGAGCTAGCAGATTTTTGGATGATGTGGATGCCTCCTCTTCAACCGTGGCTGCCTCCTCTTGGTGTGGCTGCCTCCTCCCCTTCGGTCGTGGCTGCCTCCCCCCCTTCGGCCGTGGCTGCCTCCCCCTTCGGCCGTGGCTGCCCCCTCTTCGTCCGTAGCTGCCTCCTCTTTGTCAGTGGCTGCCTCCCCCCAAAATCTGATGAAGGTAATCTTTTTTCGACTTTTCGTTGATTTTATGTTTTTTATTTTGAAAAAAGCAAAAAAATATTATTAGGTCAGGCCTTTTCATGCACTAATTAGCCATTACAGTTTAGACCTCAGCGTAACAAACAATGAGAGTCAAAAGACTATATACATGTATCAAATACAATTCTCAACCATTTAACATCATCAGTTCATCACTACTAGTTGTTCCTGGAAGAACTCTGTAAATTCTATGCATATTTTGTTTCGGAGATCTAATTACATGTGTAAGATCATCATGATGAGAAGTCGTCCACATAGCTTTGTTTCTTTGCTGCCAAATACAGTATACCAAACCAGCAAGACAACTTTGATACGTCACTTTGAAAGAAGTTGTCTGTTACAATCTTCAACATAAGCAAAGTTAGGAGAGATTCTAAGCCATTTACTATAGAACAGTAAAACAATCATGATTGCAATAGCAGTCAAAGAACCTATGTTATCTAGACTCAGTGTTGTTATTGCACAAGGATCAAGAGCTGTCTTGGACTACCCCATAATGTAATAACTCGTCTTTTGTTTTAAGCCTTCCCAAACATAGTATCCAGGAACCTATGTTTTGGGACATTAAATCTGTACCAACCCAATTGTGCCACTCAACTTTAGGTAATTGAAGGGTTCACAATTCAGATCAGTTGCATAACCTTTGGAGTTGACTTTCCAGCTATCTCTCTGGTATCCAGCTTTTATTATATCCATTGTCTTGCAGCTTAGCTTCCAGTACCAGCTAGTATTGTTAGGACATATATTATGTTTTCTAGTTTTTCTGCTTTAAATACACATGGTTTATCCATTTCATCTAGAGGTTTCACTTTTTTGAGCCATATTACATATAACTTGCCTATAGCTGCAGTATTTTATGATTATTATATGCTTCAAAATATAGGTTTTCTTTGTCAATTTCTCAAAGTGTGCCTATTGTTATATCTATAATCTCGCATAACCTACATAATTGTTTATTAATATTATGGTTATGATTTATAAAAGTCTATAAGATTGTTAATCAATTTTAGGCGCTATTAGAAGTATCAATTTTAGGCGCTACTTGTCCAACATAATAATGTGGGTCTTATAGAAGTATCAAATTTAAGTGCTACTATACCTATCAATTATTTTGGTCATGAAAGATTAGATTATATTTGTGTTTTAACTTTTAACCTAATACTTTTAATACAGTGTATAATTTTATTTCGTAGATATTTTTCTCTATGCTCTATTGATAAATATATATTTACAGTTTACAGATGATGGTACGATATGCTTTGAAATGGTCAAGCTCGATGAAAACTCTTGTCTTGGTATTATGAAAATTAGCGGGGGTTCTTTTCCCAAATCCTATATCAAATTGTCGGAGGATTCTACATCTGAGATTTCTATTAATCTCAAGAAAAACCCCTGCCTTTTGAAAATTGAGTTTTCACTGTATTCACACTCACTTTCATGTATGGTAGCCATTGTTGAGCCATTACGTCCTATAAAAGCATTTTTTGAATTGAAGTTTGAATCTTTCAAAACTACAAGAGTTGCTCAAACCAGTGAAAAGTGGTGGGAATATATCAAAGATGACTTCCGCACAATATTTCGGTAAAAACTTTTCTTTGTCAATTCAATATAGTTTTGTTTCATGAATGAAATGTAATAATATATTGTTGTTTTATTGTAGTGGGATAATATGTGGTATGTTTGCCATATATTCGGAACAAGAGGTTTGTAGTGATTTGGAAAAATCCATGTATGATTTGAAAACTTGGCTTCTAGAGCTTGAGGTTTCTTACAAGCTACTTGAGGAATCGTGTCACTTTTTAACGAGCTTAAGAGCTAGAAAAATGTAAGTATATTTGTCTCACATCTTTTTTTCCTATTCTTTTTTATTTGTTAAGAATTTAGTTTCTCTTTGATGTTATAATGGTTTTGCTAATCTAATAAATTATATTTATCTACATATTAAAGCATGTTACCTGCAACAACACTATCTATATATTACTCATAAAGATGTGATTGTTCTCATAAATAGACATACATATATGATTATGATTTTTGTGTTTGTTTTGCTAACAGACAATGTGATAAGATTCAACCAACCTGGTTGATTGATCACCCATTCATTTGGTCTGTACATCATCGAATATCTTTCGTCCACTTTCTAGACGATGTTATCAGAGAGAGATTGATTGATGAGCACAAATTCAGTGCGCGCTTGAAGGAGAATTTTAATATTGTGGATTGGAAGACTAGAGCCTTGAATGACAAGCTATTAGAAGCAATTTACAACTTTAAAGGCGCAACTTATTATGCTAGTGAATCTCGTGTTATCAATTTTATCCATGCAATTTTTGCTCATTCCAATGACAATGCCTATGATCTTCAACGAGGGCATAAAGTAAGGACTTTAATTTCTTTCTATTTTATTTACGAAAATATTAACCAGTATTGCATACTACTTAATTTTTAATCTCTTTCTTTTACAGGGTTTGACTCTTGAGGAAAAGGAAACCCGAGTTACAAAAGTGTTTCCTTCCATAGTTCCATATACACAATACTTTATGATGCAGTGTGCAGTTTTGTAAAAGCTAAAAAGAAAATTTGTTTAGCCGATCCGGATCGAAAGTCGAAACTTCAAAAAACTTGGACCAAACAATTGTCTATTTTTCGGTCTAGACCGAAATATCAAACATTCAAAAATTTTGGATCTAATTATGGCCCTAATATGTAGGTTTGTCCTTAGGCCCTAATTGTGAACGACCAACAAAAGCAAAATTCAATCCCTAATGTCCAGTTTGGGCATATTCTATGTTTGTTTATAATATTAGTTGTTTGCGTCTGCTGTCCTTAGTATGGGTTGGCAAAGAGGATATCAAAGACGGCTGACAAAAAGGAAGGACTGATGTAGTATTGTAGTAATGGCCTAATGGTTTTGGTTATTTTTACTGCTGCATTTTTTACTTTTGTTCTCTGGTACATCTTCATCTTGATTGAGTGATTATAACTTACTTCTGCTCTCTGGTACATTTGCAGTCCCCCTGCTTGACTCCACCACTCCTTCTTCCTCCACATCCACATCTCCACATCCACATCTCCGCCTTCTTCGCCACTTCCCCCACCGGCACATCCACCTCCATCTCCTCCACCACCGCCTCAACCACCACCACCACATCCACCTCCACCTCCACCTCCGCCACCTTTCACCAGATGTTGTAAGTTCAACGTAAGAATTATTTTTTTCATTTTTTAAATTCTAATTCTAATTTACATAATTAATCATTTAATTGTCTCACGGTAGCTGCATACAGTTTGATCTTCATATTTTCTGCTGCTGCTACCAGTCTCTTCAAGATGTTGCCTTCACAGAGATTTGGTAAGTTTTTATTGTTATTAACATTAGATTCACAACAACTAAATTTGATATTCTGTCTCCTTCTTTATTTAACCTAAACCATTTTTTATATTGCAGACTATTCGGGAACAATTGCTCACTCTAGCTGTTTTCTGTTTCTTCGTTGTTGTTTTAGTCGTTGGTGCATGTTGCCTTAGATTTATTTGACTTCTTGTTTTTATATATATTTATTGAGAGTTGTAAACGATATCTTTTGTTTTTTTTTTAATTTGGAACTTTAGTATATTAAACTCTATGCACATTCATGCCATAGTGATTCCAATTTGAATTCATTTGATGTGGCTTAGTCTTTTTTTCAATTCCTTTTTTTGTTAATTCTTAATTTAAAATTTGAATTTTACCTTTTGTCATGTAAATTAGAATAGTAATATTTCCAAATATAAGCTGACATAAGTATAGCTATGAATAATATTTCTTAGATCGTTCAGACCGATTTTTACTTTTTTTTTCTTTTTTCACTTGACTTATCATATTTTTAGGTTTATAATCATATGTTTTTAATATATAAAAAATATAGCTATTAATAATATAATAATTTTTTGATATAAAAAGTACATACAAAAATATAGTAAAATTAAATTTTATATAGAAGTTATGTAAAAGCTAAAAAGAAAATTTGTTCAACCGATCTGGATCGAAAGTAGAAACTTCATAAAACTTGGACCAAACTATTGTCTATTTTTTCGGTCTGTACCGAAAAATCAAACATTGAAAAAACTGTGATCTAATTAGGGCCCTAATATGTAGGTTCGTCCTTAGGCTTCCAAAACTCAGAAACGGAGCTGACTTTTACTCATCATATAGTCAATAAAATCTCTAGGTTTATATTGCATCTGGTAAATGTTTTCCATTCATTATGTGATTTTTTATAATCATTTTCTTTTTATAAATGCTTTAACTATTCATTTACACAGTTTTCCCTGCGATATATACTTTTCCGAGAAGGTAGAAAGCTCCATCAAGGATTTTTCAGGTTAGATTTTCATATAAATATCCTATTAGCTAGTGTAATTTTTGTTTTTAATCTCTGTTTTTTAATGCTTTATACTTTATTTTTATTTCAATTTACTGTGTTTTATACTTGTTATCTCTCGTACTTCATAATCGCTTCATCTCTAGGTTTTTGTTTTTAATTATGTATAATTATCTGAATATTTATTGTAAATTTCGAAGATATTTCATTTTGTAATATTTTTTTCTTTTTTCATAAATATTAGGATAAATGTAAGACGTGCTGGCAGGTTTGAATTTATTTTTCTTTCTTTTCTTCAGCTTATTGTTTTTTCTTTCATTTCAATTTCAAAGGGTTTATGAGTACGTTTCCGGGTGATATGTTGCTTGGTAAATTTTTATAGGTGCTATCTGTTGACTTTAAAATCTAAGGCATCTTATGGATTATGGAGTCATTAATTAATTTTGATATATTTTGGTGTTTTTTAGGAGTACTTCGTAATAAAACTAGTGGATTACCCCAACTTTATAATTTACGCCTTTTTATATAGAGTAGCCAAAGGAAAAAAAAAGCTGACTTTTATAATGAAAGCATTTTTTTTATTTTCAAAATACTTCATAATAAATTTAATTCCAAAAGTAACTAAAATTCATTTTACGATCATATAATAAAAAAAATTATTATATTTGTTGACGACGAGTTTTATTTTTTGATATGGATCTATCATGTTAATTCATATTAACAATTCAACAACCATTTGATAATTCAACCATAGAGCAACAATTCTGAAGGACCAACAAAAGCAAGGTTCAACCCGTAGAGTCCAATTTGGACCTATTCTATGTTTGTTTATAATATTAGTTGTTTGGGTTGCTGTCCTTAGTATGGGTTGGCAAATAGGAGATCAAAGACGGCTGACAAAGAGGAAGGACTGTTGTAGTATTGTAGTAATGGCATAATGGTTTAGGTTATCTTTACTGCTGATTTTTTTACTTTTGTTCTCTGGTACATTTTCATCTTGACTGAGTGATTGTAACTTACTTTTGTTCTTTGGTACATTTGCAGTCCCACTGCTTAACTCCACTAGCCTTCTTCCTCCACATCCACCTCCACCTCTGCCACCACCTCCCACCACCACCGCCACCTCCGCCACCACCACTGCCATCTCCACCTCCACTTCCATCTCTACCACCTTTAACCAGAGGTTGTAAGTTCAAGTTGAGAATTATTCTTTTTATTTTTTAAATTCTAATTCTAATTTACATAATTAATCATTTAATTGTCTCACGGTAGCTGCATACAGTTTGATCTTCATATTTTGTGCTACTGCTACCCGTCTCTTCAATGATGTTGCCTTTAACAAATTAAAGATTTGGTAAGTTTTTATTGTTATTAACTTTAGATTCATAACAACTAAATTTGATATTCTGTTTCCTTCTCTATTTAACCTAAACCATTTTTTTATATTGCAGACTATTCGAAAACAGTTGCTCACTCTAGCTGTTTTCTGCTTATATATATATATATATATATATATATATATATATATATATATATATATATATATATATATATATATATATATATATATATATATATATATATATATATATATATATATATATATATATATATATATATATATATATATATATATATAGGGGCAAGATCACATGAGAATGCTCCTTACATGAGAAATGAGAATGAATCTCAACTACACGATTGGATTAGAGTTACAACACTTGTTCATTAGAGTTGTACCTCCGAAAAAATTTTGAGCCCAAAAAAATTTTTTTTTTTTGAATTTTTTTTCTTCTAATATTCTTTTTTGGAGTTACATCATTTTTTCATTAGAGTTACATCACTTGTTCATTAGTGTTATAGCGCGTAAAATCCATTCTCATTTCTCATGTAAGTATGCATTCTCATATGAACTCACTTCTATATATATATATATATATATATATATATATATATATATATATATATATATATATATATATATATATATATATATATATATATATATATATATTCGAGTTGATATTAGAGCTCGTGTTGATTTCCATCTGGGCAACAACAATTATTAAATAGTACTTGCCCTAAATAACCTCATAAGTCCCCCTCCCCGAAATGTGTCCTTACTCCTTAGTCTCCAATTTCTTCAACATATATACTACCTCTAGTTTTAAATAGATACTTCATTTTTTATGGTAAAAATTATCAAGAATAAGCAAATCTTTGCGCGATCCGCTAAAAATAAGCCAACCATTTGATTATACGAATAAGCTGACTTTGATATCATTTAAATTTTTAATATGTTAAATGACTTGTTGCTGGTTTAATAGGTCAATTTTTCTTTTTTTTGCAATTTTAAATTCTTTTTTTCTCTCTCTATCCTCTCTTCTTCTCCTTTCTCTGGTAGCCACCATCCCCAACCATGGCTACCACCTCTCTTCCCATCCAAAACCTGCCACCACCAGGGCACCAACCAAACCTCTCTTTCTCCCTCCCCACCAACACCCAACACCCTGCCTAACCCTCTCACCACTATCTCGTCGAACCCACTCACGGAGTAACGCCCACCCACCACGAAATCCTCTCACCAACACCCACTAATCCGAGTACCTCTTCCACGAAGAAGCCGTCCACCAGCGCAGATCCGATCACCTACCACCTCTCTCACACATTTAGGGTATTTGGGTTTTTATCGGATGATTAGGGTTGTTTTATATAGATGATTAGGGGTTTTCTGGGTAGTGTTTTGTGGTAGTTTTTAAGGGTGTGGTGGTGTACTTGGTCGGAGGGGTGGTTCAGGGAGGTGGTTAGGTTGTTTTGGAGATTGTGGGTGGGGTTTATGGTGAGTTAATGGGTGGTTAAGTGGTTTAGGGGTTCGTGGTGGGTGGGTGGCTTCGGCGAGGTAGTTGTGGTGCTGGTTGGGCTGATTGGTTGTGTTGGGTTGGCGGCGGTTGGGAGGCTCTGGCAGCAATAATGATAGGGTGGTGGTGGTTGGGAGGCTTAGGGAGGTTGGTTGGTGTTAGGGGGAAGAGGAAGAAAGAGAGATTGGGTGGTGGTGGTGGGAAGTAAGAAGAGAGGAAAAATGTTTTTTTCTGTTAAAATACAATTAAACTAAAATTAATAAATCAACGAATGACAAAGTGACACGTGGACGTTAACCTGTAAAAGAGGTTAATAAAAGGTCATGACTTGTTAAAAAAGATAGATATTTGTTAAAGGTTAGCTTATTCCAGGATAATCAAATGGCTGACTTATTTTTAGCGGACGAAGCAAAGATTGGCTTATTTATGACAATTTTTCCTTTTTGATGTTTGCACTTTTTACAAACTCTATTTTGTCTCAACATGTATTTTCAAAATATCTATGTTTTATAAATTTTTATATTAAATGTATAATTAAATATATCAACAGAGTTGTGCATTAGCAAGTGTGCAAGTAAATATAGATAATTTATTTTAAAACACATGGAGTATTAAACATACTTCTTTTTAATGTTATTAGGATCAGAATCCTACTTCGGATCGCAATGGTTGGTAGGATCAAATTGGCACAATCGGATTGTAGGATCGTAAGATCTTACAAAATTGGGCAAAATAGTGACAAACTGTAACGCCCCGGAAATACATAACCTTAATCGGCAGCGGAAACATAACTTAAGCTTGTGGGTTATGGCCCACTAATAAATAATAGCCTAAAATGGCTTCTTAAACATACAAATGCCCATCTTAAAGCAATAATTATCACCATTTAATACAGAGTATTCTAGATATCCCAAATATATATACAGAGTCACTTCAACTTAATCTTTCCGGAACATCCTTGACATAACTGATCATGCGCTATCTTCATAATACATGAATAATTTCATAAAATAGGGAAAAGGGGAAACACTGAAAATAACCTAAAATGAGTTGAAAACTCAGTAACTTCACTCCAGCCCGTAAAAACGGTTTTAGTTCGTAAACATTTTCACAGGTAAGCATAGATTATAACATTTTAGTAATTATTAACAGATAACGTTATCATTAGCTTTGAATAGTCTGTTGGCAAGGACCATTTACGTGACTTTAGTTCATTAGCAAGTACAAGTTTTGGACAGAGCGTAACTTTCGTAATTCGTAATATTAATATATGACCATTTTGGTCCGTATCGTACATCGTAACAGAATTCCTCCACCTGTAATTCACCCATTTACCAGATCCGTTCATGACTCCAAACCAGCATAACCATCCACTTTTATTATCATAACTTATCAGACATCATATATTCTTAATTTGAAATAATCCATAAATCGTAAATAGAATCATAAACATGACATTTCATAACATACATAAGCATCATCACATCATAACATATCTCATCATGCCACATATAGATTGTAACACATGATCACATTATCACAAAGTCATATTAGCACATTTAAGCTTATCATTACACACGACATTTACGCGGGCAGAATAATAGCTGGACATGATGGTTATCTCGAGCACAATCCAGGATCCTTTAATTCAATCTCTCGAAATAATATCCAAGAATAATCATAATATTCCTCATCACAAAGTTACTTGAGCTCCGTAATTTATTCTTTGTCATTAACCTTAAGAGTAACAAGAAGAGTCAACAACCATTCGCACTAACCTCCAGATGAAGAGGCTTATTTGACTAATTCCTCTCCTATAATCAATCCTTTTGCTAACTGCATTTTTTTCCAAAACAACTTAACTATCTAGAATCATAGCCTCCATTCCTCACTTAGGAGTAATTTAGCAAAACTACTCCTTCTAATCGACTTAAGACAATAGCGCCACTTATTTAATAAAATGTATTTGGTATTAAACATATTACTTCACGGAAATCAATTTAGCCCTTTTGTACAAGATTATCTCAACAATTAGGAATATAAGTTAAACTAGGTAGCTTAAATCAGTTTTGAGGCCCAATAATTTAAAGTAACAAGTTAAACTAAGAAAGCTCAATAGAAAACTAAATTTGCATAGTCTTTATAGACTTAGCCCAACTAATTGACTAAATTGTTCAACTAGACAAATCTGGTTCAAGCCCAACAAGGTGATTAATTAACATGGGTAATGATTTAACAAATTAACACTAAGTCAGATTTTTAGACCCAAACTATATCTAATTGATAAATGTATAATTAGGCTTGAGTTTTTATATCTTAAAAATCGGGTTTTGCTAAATGCCGCCCTAGTTTTTCTAGGTAACGCCCTGTATTTTATACTTTTATATATCTACCATACCAAAATACATACATGGCCCCAAACAAAAAAACCAATAGCAGAAAATAAAAAGGGAAAAAAGGAAAAAAAAATTAAAATCAATTGTCATGAATACAGTAACTTCCTACCTCCATAATCCTCAATTAAGCGCTTCAATGCATACATTCTCAAACTTGGAGAGTTCCCTTTCACCTTCAATATTCAAGAATCTCTGTCTAATTTCAATAATTCAATCTCATAATTATGGTTAATTCTTTCACCTTCTTCTGTAATTTTAGTAATTCAATCCAACAATTATGGTATTCTTCACCTTCAATATTCAACAGGAAAGTTCCAAATTAACCAACCTGTCAATAATCCTCCTCCATTGTTGTATTCCACAAACCAAAATTCGTAGTCTTTGCTCTAGTTTTTACAATTTTATGGAGTTAAAAGTAACTTCCACAAATCAAAATTAGTTTTTCTTCTCTCATTTCTCCTTCATTTCCTCCTTCATTAGAAACGAATTTTTTAAAAAAAAAATTTTTGGTGAGGCGTCTATGGTAGACGCCCCACCATAGGTTCAGGCGTCCATGGTGGGCGCCTACACCTGTGGTGGGGCGCCTATGGTAGACGCTCCACCACAGTGCGGCGCCCACCATGGACGCTGAACCTGTGGTGTGGCATCTACTATAGACGCCTCACCCTATTTTTTTAAAAAAAAATTAAATTTTTGGGTTGCCCGCAATAATGCTAGGCTCGCCGGAGAAGATAATGTGTCGTCGGAGGAGTTATGCTCGCCGGAAAATGTCGAGCTCCCTTCAATGGAGGAAAGTGATGAGAGAGAGAGTAAGAGTATGACTTTTGTGTGAGCGTCTAAGATATGAAAGATAATGAAAAAGGTGAGGAATGGAGGGGGAATGTAAAAAGGGAATGGCAAAGGGTATAGGAATGGGGAGTATGTATTTTGGTGTATACATAGAGGTAGGGCCATGTACATATTTTGGTGTATTTAGGGCGTTAGTAGGAAAAACTAGGGCGGCGTTTAGCAAACGAGTAAAAATCTGAATATAAATAAACATGAGGTAATTCACCTCTGCTTCAAGAGCAGGGAAGAAACAGAGAAGACACGGGGGTTCGACAAGCTCCAGCGAGGCAGTCAGATCGTGGTACGGTGCGACGCGGGTCCGGCAAGGCTGTGACGGTAGGCTGGCGATGCAATATTCATCGGGGTTGCGACAACATAGACGCACGAAACAGAGGAGACACGAAGGAGAGGAGAGCAACGGGGGAAACTGAGCTCCGAGCTCCGACGAGCGACAGACTAGCAAGGCGGCAGCGGCGTTCATCAGCAATAAATCTCCGGGCAGCAGCATCAAGCGAGAGGAGAGAGAAATAGGGGTTGTGGTACGACGGGTTGGGGTTTTCTTTTGGTGAAAGAAAATGAAGAGAGATAAAATGAGATGGGGTTTTTGTAGAGATGATCAACATGGGGCCGGCCCGGCCTGAAATGGGCGGGTTTTGGGCACGAATTTTTGGCCCGCGGTCGGGTCCGACCCGATTTTTCGGGCAAAAATTTCGGGCCACGGACAACTTAAATTTGTAAAACTAGTCTAAATTTTGGCCCGGCCAAATTTACGGGTTTTGGGCACGATTTTTCGGCCCACGGCTTTGCCCCGAAATGGAACACTTTTACGGGTTTGTTCGATTTACAAACCGACAAGAGAAAGAGATTTATTTCCCAAATAAGGAAACTTCGACATATATCGCCTAACACCACTTAACTCATTTGGATATTTAAAACACAAAATATATTTTATAATAACTTCATAAAATTAAATAAATATATTACAAACTCGACAAAATAAATATTCACACTCTAACCCAAATAAAATAAGAATATTCGAAATATAATTAACTTAATAATTTTTAATTAACGTTAAATAAAACGCTCTTAAGAGTCGGGGTATTACACAAATTGACAATTATGCTACATGGTAAAATACTCATGTTAGAAATTTGCTCACATGAATAATGACCTTTTTCATTTGCAAATGGTGATAGTTGTTCAATATTATAAGATTGAAGTAACATGTAGAAAAAATTTAAGAAAATAATGATTATATGTAAAATATATTACGAACTTTTTATTGTAGAATCAGATCGTAGAATCGCATTAAGATCCTACCATGTGAATTTTTGTTGTTACAAAATATATTACAAATTTTGGATTCTACGTAGGATCAGGATCGATGAGGTCCTTCCAAATCGTAGAATCGTAGGATCGTAAGATCCGGATCAGGATTTTAATAACAATGCTCCTTTCGTCACAATTTAAGCATGGATTTTAAGAAAAGGAAGAAAAGGCTAGGTTGCATGAGAATGATTTCGAAAACCGAAAGACATGAAATGGGTATGGATGTTCAAAAATAGAGGATATACATATATCTAAACATTTTTTTAAGGTAAGATGAAGGAGACTCACTTGAGGGGGGATTAGGAGAAATCCTCAAATGAATCCCATGAGGTTTGATCCCTAGACCTCAGGGATATGAGGTGGGAAGCGATGCCACTACTCCACCACCTCAAGCTCATACATATATCTAAACATATACAGTTAGTTAGCTCATGTTTTTTCATTTATACTTGTATTTCTCTTGCTTGAAATTCCATCCTTATAAACAAGATTTTCCCCTCGTGTGTATATATATATATATATATATATATATATATATATATATATATATATATATATATATATATATATATATATATATACTTTTAAAAAGAATATGCCAAAATTGTAATCTATTTACTCAATTGAGATGAAAAAACCTTTTCAAAAACATACAAAAATAGAAAAAAGTAAATGAAATTAGAATGAAGTTTGGCAAAAATAACAAATTTCAAAATTAAATACTTCCTCCATTCCAATTTAGTTGTGACACTTTCTATTTTAGGAAGTTTCAAATTAGATGTTACACTTTCATTTTGAGTAATAATTTCTCTCTATCTTTCTCCTATCACATGGGACCCTTTTGTTTTCTTTCTCTATCTCTCTCCTTTCCAAAAATTGCCTAGAAGTCCGTGATTTTAAAAGTGTCAACTAATTTGAAACGGAGGAAGTAGAAGTATCATGTACCCATGGACGGATCATAAGTCTATTAAAATGAAGTACCCATGCTTCATAGGTAAACAAGTAGAATGCAGGGCCAAAATCTAGTAGAAAATTTTGCCAAAAAAAGTACCATAAATTAAGTAATTTTGAATACTTACAAAATGAATACTCCACTTAACAAGCAATTTGAGTAGGAGGAAGTGTCACGATTATAGATTGGGCAACCCTTTTCAATTTAATTTGCTGTAAATGTATATAGTATAACAAGCGCAAACTGGGTTGAATTGAAGTAACAAGTTACCACCTATCAACTTCTTTGCAAAATCAGAGAAAACATTTAGATGTATTTTCCCTTCAATTAATTGAAAGTAGATGATTCCTAAGCGTAATCTAACTGCGATTTAGCGAACAAGAAAAAATTATAAAGTAACGGGGATAATATATGAATGTGCAAGAAATTTTGTGTATTAGCATCGATCAACTTGATATACTCAAGATTACACAGCACTTCAAAATATGCAAAGTTCGACGTTCACACTCAGTAAAATCAAAATTCAACACAAATCACGAGGTTATTTCGTTGTTTTATCTTCTACTTCATCTGAAAGTGTAACTATGACAGAGAATCTTCAACCTGATTTGAAGGCAAGCAAGATAAAGAAGGTGAGTAGAGAAAACATCAAAATGATCTGAATCGTAAACTCCAGCAGACTAAAAATCTTCAAATTCCTCTTCTGAAAACGCTCTTTAACCACCTCCATCTTCAAATCATCAATTGTTTGATTCATCATCTCCTTCTCCTAAATCAATCATTTCGCTAAATTAATTGTTTCAAAGACTGAATTTGAGAAAGAGAAAGAAGAAGAAACCTGCTGATGGCGGCGATTTCCGAGGGACAAAAGCAGCATAGCAGCTTTCGCACAGCGTGTGGCGTTGTGAAGTTTGGAATCGCCTTCCATGTCTTCCTTCAAATCTTTCTCCATTTCCCTCGTCTTTTCTCTCTCTCTGTGTTGCTGAACTTTTCAAGTTTGAAATTGCAGGATGCCCGCGAGATTTTCTTATAAAGAGCCAAAGAAGATTTCCTTTATATACGGAAGCTATTAGCTATCAACCTGGCTTGGTGTATTTTTTTTTTTACGGGAATAAAATATATCATTAATAATAAGCCAAACAGCACCTACAATGATAATTAAGATCTGAAAAATACAGATTTAGCAAATTGCAACAATTTTCACAATGGAACCAATTAATTTTAAGCATACTCGAGCACAGCTCCAACTCCACCGCTTCAAGCTTGACGCGAGCAGTGTACTTCGATGTCTTTGCATCTTTCCAAGTAGAGACCTTCACAATCTGATTCTGTGATATAATTGTTCCCAATGACGAATTACTGAAAAAACTTAAACCCTTATAGATCCAGACCATCTTCCAAATTATTGACACCATGAAAATAAGAAAACTCATACAAAGATGAGAAACAATCACCAAAAAGGGGGACAAAAACTCTCACATATGGAGAGAACTGAACAGAAGAAAGCAATGAAGAAGATAATAACACTAAAAAAACTAAAATCTAAGGAAAAGGGTCGGAAATAGTCTAATTTCCGAAGAAATTAGACTATTTCCAGTCAAAGAGGCCAAGAAAATAAAAAACCCTAGAAAGAGAATTGGAGAGGGAGAGAGGAGAGGAAACGGCTAGGGTTTTTTGGCTTGGTGTATTTAGTTGGGAGTCTCTGTTCCTTTTTAATTTGCCCACTTTATATTTGGACACTATTTATATTAATTTTGATTTATACATAAGAAAAATGACAAAACATAACGTATATCATTTTATAGTTACATTTTGAAGTTTGAAAATCAACAAACCTATCCTAAAAATGACAAAACGTAACATAGAAATTTAAATTTAAATTATCCTAAAATCAATTTCCATTATTCTAACATTAATCATGGTTTTAGAATGTCAAAATCAATCATGAAAACTTTAGATCTCAAGTTTTATAGTCGAATTCGACCTTTAAACCTCAAATTTGACCTTTTTAATGGAGGTGCTCACTATAAAAAAGAATAAATAAAAAGGAGTGGTAGCGGCAGGTCGGTGGCAAGAGAAAGGGGAGGGGCGACGACGATAGTGAGGAGGGGAGGGGGTAGCAGTGGCGACACATCAAGAGCGCAAATAAGTAGGTGGACTCGAGACCACCATGTGCAAGCAAGAGAGAGGGAGAAATGATGAAGCAATGGTGAGAGGAGGAAGAAAGGTGGAAGGGCTATATGCCAAGCAAACGACCTTTTTTACCAAAGGGTTTTTATTTTCTTTTCCCTTGTACCCTTTGCTTTATTCCATACCCTTTACCATATGAAACCAAAATCCTTCTAATATTAATGCTTTTTTTAGGGGAAAAGCATACTAATATTACTCCATGGACAAAGTGTCCATCAAAACATAAGGAGCCACCTCCGGAGGGGAGTGGTTCTCCCAAACTTGTTCAACCCCAAAAGGGATTACTTTAGCTAAATGATGGGCAACAAAATTCCCATCGTACTTAACATGAGACCAAATAATGGAATTAAAACATACACTAGACGATAAGATATTATGGAGTACAACGTCGAGATCCGAAAGGAAGATAGCCTGCTTAGAGAGGCGATGAATAACAGTATGGCAACCCGATTCCACAATGATTTCTTGCAAGCCGAACCGTTTGACTAGGCGGACAACCATTTCAATACCTTTAGCCTCAGTAATTTCCGCTGTCCAATGTGCTCTAATGCGTCGAGTAGCAGTGAATAGAACTCCCCCATTCGAGTCACGGGCTATTACACCAATGCCTATCCAACCATCGACAGCCAGAGAGGCGTCAACATTTAGCTTCGTCACACCCATAGGAGGGGTTGTCCAAGTCCGAGAGCTGCCAGCACTGGGGTTCACTCGAGCTGGGTAGATCCTCTTCGTATGATTCACTAGTAGAATTTTTGCTTATTCCTGCGGTGGAATTGCTGCGGTTTTACCCGTACGCAGCAATAAACCACGTTAAAAGAAAAGATAAAATAGAAAATACACCTATTGCTGCGGTTCCCAGCCACAACCGCAGCAATAGATGTCAACGGGAAAAAATTTCAAATTTGGTTGACTGTTTGACCAGTTCTATTGATGCGGTTTCCAGCCGAAACCGCAGTAATAGATTAAAATATTATTTTTTTAATAATATTTTAACCTATTGTTGCGGTTCCTACAAAAACTGCAACAATAGACGTTATAATTTAATAAAACATGCCAAGGCAGTTAGGGTTTTTCTCACTCTCACCTTTTATTTCTCTCACTCTCTCAGCCGTTTTCTCACTCTCTCACCTTCTATCCTCTCATTCTCCTCTCATCTCTCATCATCAATCACTGTCACTCCATTTCTCTCACCGGTCTTCACCTTCAATCGTTCCAACATCACCTTTATCATCTCACATCATCAATCACCGTCGCTCCATCATTCTTCTCTCATCCTAGTCGCGCATCATCTCTCACTCCCTCGTTTCTCTTTTTTTTTAGATCTGGAAATTTTCTCTCGTCGGCGAGTTCATGCTTTCTTCTCCGGCAAGATTAAGTTTTCCAGTAATTCGTGCATCATCTCTCACTCCTTCACTCCCATTCACTCACAAAGAAAGAAGCGTTGTGGTGGTTCGTTGAATCCGGTAGAGTAGATCGACTTCTAAGGGGGAAGAAAAGTCGTTGGTGGTGGTGAAAAGGCGATTGTTCGTCGAAATCTGGTCGATGCTGGCGGTGGTGATGTGTTGCTGGAGATGGCGGTTTTTTATTCTCTTTGATTTCTTTTTTTTTTCTATTTCGATGTTTTCATTCTTATTTTCGATTTTTATGTCTTTCACATTTTTGTAATTGGCTGGTTTTTTATTTTGCATATCTTCATTTTTTATTTTTGATCTTTTATATTTTGTTTGTAATTGGCGAGATTTATATAATGAGATTCTTTAATTCGATCGTTTATATATATTTTGTAATGAGGTTTGTACCTAAAATCGCAGCAATAGACCTGCATTTTTTTATTAAAAAAAATCTTATTGTTGCGGTTTTGGGTAGAAACCGCAGCAATAAGTTGCTTTATTGCTGCGGCCAAAAACCGCAGCAATAGGTAATTACCTATTGTTGCGCGGCCAAAACCGCCGCAATAGGCCACTTAATGACCGCCGCAATTAGCATTTATTCTACTAGTGATTGACATGCTCTTCAACGAGTCTAGTAACACGGGACAACAAAACATTGTGGGGAGTGACTTTGTTATTGAAGATCATAGCATTATGGTCAATCCATATACACCAAGCAAGGAACGCACCTTTGATTTGCACCTTTTTATCAATCTCACGCCAAGTTATCAAAGCATCACACATAGGAGAGGAAATAGACCTTTGGTGCAGTTCATCACAACCACTGTCAACCCACAATTCACGCAAGCAAGGGCATTCAAAGATGGCATGGCCATGCGTTTCAGTATTACCGCGGCCCCATGGGCACGAATTGTCTTCAATCAAGTGACGTTGGTGAAGCAAGCCACGAACCGGAAGAGTGTTGGTGCACATACGCCATAGGAAGTGACACACTTTAGGATTAACCTCCATACTCCAAATATCCACCCAAGCTTGGTGGAAATTATCTAGATTCCCACCTTTACCAAGCATATATGCGGTTTTCACCGAATAACAGACATCTTTTGTGAAAGCCCAAGTGAGTTCATCTTTCATAGCAACCATGCTGAGGGAGGTGCCAAGGATACTTTTAACATCCCGTTCATTAAAATTTGATTCCACAATGTCCACTTTTTCACTCCACTCTTTCATAATCAATTAAGTCACTCACCAATTGAAACTCATCATTACGCACACTAGTAATATGGCGCCCATTTTCATCAACAACCCACGGATCTTCCATAGCTTGATTTGAGTTCCATAGCCAACTCTCCACACCATTCCTTCCAAATACTACTCCATGAGTAACTACATGAATACCCAAGTGAGGCTTCCAAAAAATCACATTTAGGATAATATTTGGCTTTCATAACTCTAGCAAAAAGTGAAGTTGGTTCACGAACTAACCTCCATGCTTGTTGACCAAGAAGAGCATCATTAAAAACTTTTAGATCCTCGAAACCCATGCCACCCAAACATTTCAAAGTACATATAGACTCCTAATTCCTCCAATGAATCTTCCTTTGTGAATCTGAGCTACCCCACCACAACCGTGCCATAGCTGAGTAAATCTTTTGAATGATGGCACTAGGGAGTTTGTAAACACCCATAAGATAAGTTGGGATGGCTTGAATGACAGACTTTATCAATATTTCTTTTCCGGCTCTAGATAACAGTTTTTCCTTCCACCCTTGGAGTTTCTTCCAAATTCTATCCAAAAGAGAATCAAAGATAAGTTTATTTGTTCGTCCAAAAATAAAAGGGATACCAAGGTATTTCTCATGTTTGTCCACCTGTCTCATGCTCATAATATTTGTCAATTCTTCTCTCTGTGCGATGCTGACTCCTCTACTAAAAGAGACTTTCGATTTTTCATAGTTAATTTTCTACCCGGATGCTGATTCATATTGGTTGAGAATATCAACTATAATAGTGCATTCCTGACGGGAGGCTCTAGTAAAGAGTAAATTGTCATCTGCCAAGAACAGGTGAGAAATTTCTGGACCACTTCGACTAGCTTTAGCTCCATGAATTTGCTTCTCCTGAACTTTCCTCTGAATCATTTTAGAGAAAGCATCAACTATCAAAATAAATAGATAAGGAGATAAGGGATCACCTTGGCGAAGACCTCTAACATGGGTAACAGAGCCACATACACCTCCATTAATAATGGAGTAGGAAATAGAGGAAACACAATCTATTATTAAATTCACCCATCTACCATCAAACCCCGTAGTAAGAAGAAGTTTACAAAGAAAACCCCACTCCACCCTGTCGTAAGCTTTACTCATATCCAGCTTCATAGCAATAGTACCTCTTCTATTGCGATTCCTGTGCTTCATAGAATGAAAAACCTTCAAAACAATGAGAGCATTGTCTGTAATAAGTCGTCTAGGGACAAAAGCACTTTGATTTTCTGTGACAATGCTAGGAAGAAATTCTTTCAATCTATCACAATAGCTTTAGAAACCAGTTTATAGAGAACATTGCAGAGAGCAATAGGGTGAAATTCAGCAGCCTTTGTGGGAGTTTTAATTTTTGGAATCAAAGCAATGTTAGTATGATTAACACAACTAGAAGAGAGAGAGCCATGCAAAATATGTCACTAGGGTTCATGGGCAGTGACAAACTGACAATGGTGGTAGTATTGGCGTTGTAATTTCTGCTGCTTAACCTCTTTCCATCATCTCATATGCTTTGCTTCTTCCTACTAATTCTTGTTTGTTAAAACTTCATTTCCGCAAAAAAAAAACCTTCCATATTCATGTTTACTTTCAACACCCTGTCTAATAGAGGATACTAAGGGTATCCTCGTCATTGTACTCTTGTACTTTTATTATATATATATATATGAGCCCCGGCACCCTCATAAGTGTAAGCCGCATTATTATTCTCACATGGTATCAAGAGCAAGGAGTTTTTGAACCCTAATTATTCGATCCTTGCTCACGCTTCCGCGCTCAACATTTTTTTTCGTGTGATCAATTCGTGGTTAGCATCGATGGTCGCATGCCGCATCTACCTCTGCTTCCTCATCAGCCGTGATCCCACCACCGACGTCCACCGTCGCTGCGTCTGTGCCACACATCACCGGCGCTGCTGGACCACACTCGGTCGCCCCTGACCCGCAGTCCCGCATGCCTGCTGGTGCGTCAGGCTTCGGAGCCCTCTCCTCGACTCTTGGCGCGACGAGTCTTGGCCACTCCCTCGGGGTTTGCGTGGTCTCCAACGCACCCCACACTGCGTCGTCTCTTCGAGGCTGCGATGTATCCGCTCGAGGCTGCTGCCTCGGGCTCTCTTGTGTCTTCTGGACCAACTTTCTCCTCGCCACAACAGCACTCTTTTGGTGGTTCCACGTACGTTGGCCACCCGGGCCTATTGCCGCAGTAACACACGTCCATCGGCTATGGTGGGCCGCCAGGTTTCTTCACTTTACAACCTAATCTTGGTTCCTTATCATCCACTCTAGTCACATCTACATCTAATGTTAAAAATATTGTGACTACTGTTCTCCGGACTGCTGAAAATTATCTGCCTTGGTGTACCCAATTCGAATCTTTTTTAGTATCTCATGGTTTATTAGGTATGATTGATGGTTCTATTACTATGCCTGAGATTTATGTGCTTGATCATCAACATCGTCAATCCATGAACCCTGAATACTATCATTGGTTGCGTATTGATCAAACCATTCGTTCATGGTTATTTGCTACTTTGTCCGAAGAAATGCTTGTTGAGGTGCATGATGTTAAGTTCTCTATGCTTATATGGACTCAACTTCAATCTCGCTTTATGAATGCTAGTTTGGCTCGTTCTATGGAGTTGAAAAGTATGTTGCAACATGTAGCTAAGACTGAGAGTCAATCCATGGATGCATATTTACGTGAAATTAAACTTGTTGTTGATTCTCTTGCTGCGATTGGTGCTCCTGTCTCTTCGCGAGACTTAATTCAGCATACTGTCATGGGTCTTGGGAAGGACTATGATTCCCTCACTACGAGTATTACCCACTTTTCTGGCAATTTTAGTTTTGATGATGTTCGGGAAAAATTATTGATTCAAGAACAAATCATTAAAAGTCGCCATGCTCGGGAACAAGGATTTGCTTCTCATCAAGCATTTCTTGCTCATGCTCCTAGTGCCTCTCCTTCGACTGACTCCTCCTCTTCGAACACTGGTTCGCGCAACAATCAACAACAGGGTGGTCGAGGAGGTGGAAAAGGTCGGGGCCGTAATCGCGGTGGTCGTGGTAAAGGTCGTGGCGGGGGTGCAAAGCAGTCCCAAAAATAAAGCTCAGGAGGTACAGTTATATGTAATTCTGTTTTGTCATCTAAAAGTGTTGTAGTAGCCCTTACTTCTTGCGACACTAATCATTTGTCTGCAGGGAGTTCCACTATTGAGGGTGTGTTTGGTTCTCAGTCTAATAATATAGTCTGTCATTTTTGTTTTCATCCAGGTCACTCGGCTGTTTCTTGTCCTTGGCTTCTCTTTATGCTCAGACATCAAATGCTGCTCTTGTTGGCCTTCCCACTGGTGAGCACAACGAAACCACTTGGTTTCCTAATTCCGGAGCATCTTCTCATATGACCAACGATCCAGGTATCTTATCAAATAAATCTACTTATACTGGTCCGATTTCTGTTGAAGTAGCAAATGGTACTCAAATCCCAGTTAAACATGTTGGCACTGTCATATTAAACTCAAACAGTCGTCCTTTAATTCTCAACTCTGTCTATCATTGTCCTAATATTAAATTTAATTTAATGTCAGTTCAAAAGTTGGCTAAAGATAACAATTGTACTGTGAGTTTTAATAGTTCTCATGTTTTTGTTAAGGACAATCGGTCGGGGGAGGTGCTTCTCAAGGCTTCTAGTCAAGGTAATGTTTATCCCATCACCCTCACTCACTGTCCTAGGAGGTCCGTTGCTCTTCTGTCCCTTTCTGCGTCCAGTCCTACTTGGCATCGTCGTCTCGGTCATTGTGGTGATAAGGTTTTAGGTGCCCTTAAGCAAAATAAGGCCATTTTTGTGCCACTAGTCATTTGTTTGATTGTGTTTCGTGTTGTCTAGGCAAGTCTCATCGCTTACCTTTCCAGGATGTAATACATTCTTTTGATAAACCATTGCAATTAGTTCATTTTGATTTATGGCAGTCAAATATTTTATCTAATCTTGGTTTCAAATATTATGTCTGTTTTGTGGATGATTTCTCTCGCTATACTTGGCTATATCCTTTAAAACGCAAATTTGAAGTGCATGATCGTTTTTTAGATTTCCAAGCTTTAGTTGAGAATTTATTTGACTGCAAAATAAAATATTTCCAAAGTAATGGGGGGCGGAAATTCGATAATCAACCTTTACTTGATCATTTTCGTAAATGTGGTATTGCTTTTCGAAAATCTTGTCCTGAAACTCAGCAACAAAATGGTGTTGCTGAACGCAAGCACCGACATGTAATTGAGCTTGCTCGCACGATGATCATTGAATCATCACTTCCTGGCCAATTATGGGTCGATGCTGCATACGATGCCACTTTCATCATAAATCGTTTGCCTACTTTCGTCTTGCATGGTTTGTCTCCTTTTGAAAAACTGTTTTCGAAGCCTCCTGATTACTCGTTTTTACGTGTCTTTGGTTGTGAGTGTTTTTCGAATTTCTCTGCGAAACCATCACATAGATTAACTCCTCGGTCTGTGCAATGTATTTTTTCTTGGTTATGCTCCGGGCTATAAAGGGATGTGTTATGACCCCAAGTCGAGTCGGGTGTATGTTAGTCGGAATGTCAAATTTCATGAGTCGGTGTTCCCCTATCGTCAACTTGTGTCGTCTCGTCCTTCGTTGATGACCACATCTAGTGATACGGACCCCTCTCTTCTCCACTTACCTAGGTCGTTAGCTTCCTCGATCGCTTCTCCCCATCCCGATGCGTCAAGCCCTTGTCCCGTGTCTCCTCTCCCTCGGCAGCAACCTCCACGGGCTGCTCGTGGAGTTCCCCCCCAAGCCATGGCCCAGCCGTGGAGTTCCCTGGTTGGGTCGTCCTCCAGCAGTGCTGCCCCTCAACCCCCCGTGGCTTCCCTCCTCACTCCACGTCCCAGGTGTGGTCTTCACTGCCCCCCACCCCTAGCAGCTACCCCCTTCCCCTTGCGTGTCTTCCCCGCACACGGGATCCCCAGCCAGCGCTGGACCTTCCCCCCCATCCATCACTGGTTCACCAGCGACCCATGGAGCTTACTCCCCTTGAGCTACTGGTTCGCCCGATGGGCTGCCAGCGCCCGATGGCCTCCCCCCTTCTTCCCCTTGTGCTGCTATGTCGCCCAATGCCTACCCAGCGCACGATGGGTCCTCGTCTAGCCACGCGTCTTCGCTTGGTTGTCCCGAGTCTCCTCCCTCTTTCTCTTGTCCTGTGTCCAACCCTACTGCCTCCTTGACTGCATCTCCTCCACACGGTGTCTTTGTCGTTCCGTCTTCGCAAAATATTCATGACATGAAAACTCGTGCTAAAGATGGAATTTTTAAACCAAAATCAATTATAAGTTTGACTACTCTTGAAAAAGAACAAGCTCCGTCTTGTTTCTCTAAAGCAAATAAAATTCCCAAATGGCGGCAAGCCATGATGGAAGAGATTAATGCCATGATGGTCAACAAAACATGGGATTTGGTACCGTTTGATGCGTCAAAGAATTTGGTTAGTACTAAATGGATTTATACAATAAAAACTGATGAAGAGGGTCATGTGATTAGGCCTAAGGCTCGTCTGGTTGCTTGCGGGTTTGGTCAACAGGAAGGTATTGATTATTCTGAGACTTTTAGCCATGTTGTTCGATCAACTACTGTTCGATTGGTTTGGTCCTTAGCTATTTCCTATCAATGGGTCATTCCCCAATTAGATGTGAAAAATGCTTTCTTACATGGTGATCTTATTGAAGAAGTCTATATGAAACAACCTGCGGGTTTTATTCATCCTGATTTCCCTCATCACATTTGTAGCCTTCGGAAAGCTATATATGGCTTAAAACAAGCTCCTCGAGCTTGGTATCTTCGCTTCAGCAGTTTCTTGCTTCAACAGGGCTTCTTTTGTTCTCAATCTGATACTTCTATGTTTATCTTTCGTCGTGGAAAATATATTCTTTATCTTCTTCTATATGTTGATGATATTATTATCACTGGCAATTCCGCTCCTTTGATCACCAAATTCATTTCTCTTTTGTCTGCGGAGTTTGCTATGAAAGATTTGGGTGATCTTCACTATTTCTTAGGTGTTCAAGCTATCCGCTCATCCAAAGGTTTATTTCTGTGTCAGAAGAAGTATGTTCATGATCTTCTTCTCAAATTTCACCTGCACACTGTTAAACCAGTTCCCACACCTCTCCCTAGTCGGACTACTCTCTCGCTTACAGATGGTGATCTCTTATCCAATCCTACTGAGTATCGTAGTATGGTTGGGGCTTTACAGTACTTGACTATGACTAGACCTGATATTACGTATGTTGTACATTTAGTTTCTCAATTTATGCATGCCCCCCCCCCGCATTGCTCACTTGTTGGTTGTTAAGCGTATCTACAGGTACTTGCAGGGTACTTCAGACTATGGCCTCTGGCTTCGTCCCTCTAAGACCATGTCCCTCATGATTGCCTATTCTGATGCTGATTGAGCAGGTTGTCCGGATAGTTGTCGCTCCACCACTGGTTACGCCATCTTCCTTGGTGGTAACCTTATCTCCTGGCACTCGAAGAAGCAACCCATTGTTTCCAAGTCTTCCACTGAGGCTGAGTATCGTGCGGTTGCATACACGGTTCAAGACACCCTCTCACTTCGTTCCTTATTAGCTAAGTTGGGACTCATCATTCGTGCTCCCGTCAAACTTTTTTGTGATAATGTTTCTGCTTCTTATCTTACTGTTAATCCTGTTCAGCATGATCGTAGTAAGCACATTAAGATTGATT
This sequence comes from Beta corolliflora, assembly GCA_947648045.1. Lineage (NCBI taxonomy): Eukaryota > Viridiplantae > Streptophyta > Magnoliopsida > Caryophyllales > Amaranthaceae > Beta > Beta corolliflora. The sequence continues at coordinate 39,541 of CANSZD010002553.1, forward strand.
ATCATTTTGTTCGGGAGCGTGTTGCTCATGGTGACTTAGTTGTTCGTTATGTCCCCACTGAGTTACAAATTGCTGACATTTTTACCAAAGGTTTGTCTGGTCAGCGTTTTGAGTTTTTAAGGTCCAATTTGTACGTGGTTCCCCCTGCACAGATTGAGGGGGTGTAATAGAGGATACTAAGGGTATCCTCGTCATTGTACTCTTGTACTTCTATTATATATATATGAGCCCCGGCACCCTCATAAGTGTAAGCCGCATCATTATTCTCACACTGTCAACTTCCTTTATTTTTTCTTTGCCATTTTTAGTAGTCAAAATTCGAAACCCTTTTCTCTCTACTCATTTGGGTTATTATATTTCTTCTTCTGAGGTAATTTCATTCTTGTTTATTGCTGTTTCTAATTTTGATGAACTTGTTTTTATGAATTTGGTGTATGTCGGTATGATATGTCATATGTGTTTTGTATCGTTAGTTATTTGTGGGTCGCTTTTATTTGCTTCATATTCTCTAATTTTAGGGATTTTGAGTTTGATCATGGTGATTTTACATGTGGGTGAAATATCTTATTTTGGTATTTCTCTGGAATTTCTTTGTGGGGTTCATTTACTGTTGCTTTATAATCCATATTGTTTAAATCAGGGTTTTATATTTTCCTCTGTTTTGGGGCTTTTGTTTACTACATTCATTCCAAATGATAAGTTATATACTTATAGTTCATATTTCAGTTTTTTTTTTAAAGAGAAATTTCATTAATTGAAGGCCAAACGACATCTACAATAGGTATTAAAGAAAAACAAGATACAATTAAATAAGACTAAATCAAATTCGTCTTCGAAGAAACTACAATGAACCAGATCGAGTAATACAGCGTAGCCCCCTTGTATTTGCTGAATCAAGTAGCTATTGATGAGGAAGTCTATCATTCTGATATAGTTTGGGAAGAACATTCTTGATCGAGTCAGATTGACCGCATCCGCGATTCCAATACCTTCATGTTGAGTCTCGAACTTCAACCAATGAGAATAATTTCTCATACCTAAAAACAAAAGAACCATACTCACAACTCCCATAGGAGAGAAGGAGATTTCCAAAACATAAACTAAAAACCCCATAACAGGGTTTGAGAAAATCTCATAAAGAGAGACTAATTTATTAAACAAAATAAGAAAATGAACTAACAACTGAAAATAAAAAGGGAAAAGGGGCTTACCATGGATGAAATCATCCATGGCAGCCCCTAATTGATGAAGAAGGGGTAGGGGAGGCTAGGGTTTGAGAGAGAGAAAAAGAGAGAGGGGGCGGCTAATAAGATATATTTGCAGCTTTTTTAGTTCATATTTCAGTTTGTATCTATTACTCTATACTAAATTAGAGTTTTTTTGGAGGAAATTTTCCCTCCTAGGTACTTTTTTTTTTTTTGTAGAAGCATTAATTTGCCTAGGAAATTGATTATGTTTATTTATTATTATAATTGACTATTGAGTTTTATTTCTCTAAAAATTTCTATATTCCAATTATCAATAATTTATAAAACTGAGCATGGCTCGGGATTTATCTAGTATACCTATACACAAAAAATATTTTAGTTTTGCATGCAAAAAATTTGAAGAACATATGTGGGGGTGTTTCTGCTTTGAGCTTGATATTTGCTTTTTATGCTTTGGTTACCCCGTTGATCTTGATGTAGAGAATTTGTGAAACTTGCCATTTTTTGGTTTTGAAAGTTGAGTAATTTGTGAAACTTGCCATTTTTTGGTTTTGAAAATTGAGTAATTTGTGAAACTTGTCATATTTTGGTTTGTGAAACTTGCCATACTTGAAGGCTCTGATTTTTTGGGTTATTCATCTAATTTTTTGGGTTATTCATCTACTATATATGGTAATGAAATTATTTCTCCTCAAATTTACATTAAATGTCGGTGACATGTGGAGTATCATTTAATTTACTCTTGGATATCTTGCCTTTTGCTTATAATTTTGTGGGTTAAGAGTCAAAAAAGAGTTGGTAGTCATAGCCCACCCCCAAACCCCCACAACGCCCCTCAAATTATGCCATTCTCTGTCATTAAAGAATTATTTGTGAATATTTGCCGCAGGTATTTATCAATTTTGCAAGAGTTGATCAATTAATTGCATAATGTGAGAGCCTGCACTTTTTTATTTTCAAAATTTGTATACAATTTAGAATTTGTGGCCTCTATCATGGAGACTGGCATACTCCAAAAGGAGTGGTACTTAGTAATACGTTTGATTTTAGTGTATATTTATACTGATTTTTGCTTGTGGTTGTTTCACTATCCTCTTTTTTTTTTTTTTTTTTTGAGGAATAGGGGAGGGATAATTTCATTAAGCATAAAACATTATAGAAGTACAAACAATATAGACTCGAAAAACAATACAAGTAATATCAATTCGCGAGCTAATAGCTCCACTGACGACCTGCTCCGATATCCTGTAATTAGATGTCTGAAATACATCCACCTCATCGGAGATCCCATTTGGTATAGTCTTCGGATTGATCAGACCGGATTGATTTCCGAGAGCACCATCCCGAACCCGATTCACCACCAGCGCCACATATCTGTCATACAACGCTTCCAAATATGTGACCCTAAAACTAGATACAACACACGAATACAAACTAACAAACCCATATAGGGGACTAAATCCACCACCAAGGTGGCACTTGTTGGAAAAACCGAAAAACAACCAAAAACCTAAATCGGTTTCTGTCGCCGCCGCAGAGATGACCCCGTTTGCACGGACCGGCGGGCGGAGGGGTGAAACCGGACAAACTAACACTAGAAGGGGAGGGAAAGGGAAGTCCAACTAAACCATCGTAAAACCAGGAGGGGGGAGGGGAAGCCCAAAACACCAAACGCACACGGGGAGGGGAAGGGGAGCCGATACCAACGAAAACCGGGGGAGGGGGAAGCCCGACGCGAAGGGGAGGGGGGGGGGAAGTCCGACGCACAACTAGGGGAAGGGGAGGGGTAGCCCAACACACAACCGGGGGAAGGGGAGGGGAAGCCCGAAGCGAAACCATAGAAGGACGATGGAAGCCCGACATTCGAAAACAGAGGAGGAAAACACCTGGACCACGCACGACGACGAAATAAACACCGGCATACTAAGCAGAAGACGGTCAACGACGACGACGAAGGCTCGACGGCCGTCGTGGGAGCGTCGAGACGGCGCCAGCGGTCGTCGAGCCCTAGGGTTTGACGGCTCCGAAGAGAAGAAAGTTAGAATCGCAGTGTTAGGGTTTTATTTTTAGAGAGAGAGAGAGAGAGAGTTTTTTAGATAAGAGAGTGTATTTAGAGTTTTTTAGAGAGAGTTTTTTAGATAAGAGAGTGTATTTAGAGTGTAAGGGTTTCACTATCCTTTTAGCATTTCAAAGTTTGTTTAGATGTTCTGATAATGACTTGTGCTGACATGAGGAAGCACTTTCATTGGGGTTTAACATCTATCAGATTCTGACAGATATGGATGGATCTAAATATGGGGTTTGGATCAAGTAAAATGAAGGGGCTTAGGATTTATTCTTCCTCTACCTTAAACGCTAAATTATTATTTTTTTGAGACGTAAGAAAGAATTATATTGCTCACCAAACACTTTTTACAAACTAGAGCAAAACTAGTAAAGGACAAACTCGGAAGGACCCTCCTTTAACTAGAAGCTCAAACTAAATAGGCTAACAATCTAGCCCCAAAGTAACTATACAACAAAACTATAGGCCTAGTAACCAAGTAAGATCACTAGCTTTGGTTTTTTTCCCACAAATCTGTACAATTCTATTTTTAACTATGTATTTAATATGAGTAATGACATTCTCAACATGAGGTTGTTTATCATTCCACAGTAAATCAATCCTGCTCCTCCATATGTTGTAGCTGGTTGCAACTACAGCAGCATATAGAACCTTCTTCCTAAAGGTAGACTTCTTGCAATCTCGTCTAATCCATTTCATGAATCTGTAAATATTCTGCACATGCCTTTGAATATCCAACCATCTAAGAATTTCTCGAAAACATTGAGTGCTAAAGTTATAATAAAAAAACAGATGGGTGTGAGTCTCCTCTACTACACCACATAGGCAGCTGGCATTTGAGCTAGCAACACCCCATTGAGCTAGCCTGTGTCTAGTAGGAAGTCTTTGCTTCATAATGAGCCATAGATTGAACCTATGCTTTGGAATAGAGTATCTATTCCATACACACTAGCTCCATAACCACTGATGAGTCTCAAGACATAGGTTGCTATACACCATTTTAATGCTGTAAACCTGCTCATTTGCAGTCATAGCATATGGCATCACTTTCTCTTTAGCCTTGCAAATGCACTTCCAGACCCAACTTGCCCCCCTGAGGAGCCTTGTAAGTACCCCAGTCTTGTTCTTTAATATAGATGGAATGGACCCATTTTACCCAGAGATTGTCTTTCTTATGAGCAATGGTCCAAACTTGTCTACCTACTGCAGCTTGGTTCCAGAGATTGATATTCCTCACCCATAGACCTCCTGCAGCTTTAGGAAGACATACCTCATCCCATGACACATACCCTGCCTTGTGACTGTCCTAGGTCCCATGCCAAAGATAATGTCTACAAAATGCATTTATTTGCTTAAGTACAGCTTTGGGGAGTATATAAATTTGGCACCAGTAAACACTAATGGACATGAGTACAGCATTCACTAACTGTAATCTTCCACTGTATGAGAGGTTTCTACTGCTCCATATCTTAATCCGGTTGCACATTTTCTCCACTAACATCTCACAATCCACCTTTTTATCTTCTTTGAAGTAATTGGTACTCCTAGGTATTTAAAAGGGAGAGTCCCAAGTCTAAACCCTGAAAGTGCAGCTATTCTAGCCTTCTGTTCTGCATTCATTCCAGTCAGGAACACCTCAGATTTTTCCTTGCTTATCTGGAGGCCTGTAGTTTCAGAAAACATTTTCAATCCACCCAGCATCATGGTAATTGAAGTAATATCACCTTTGGAGGACAGTATTAAGTCGTCAGCAAAGCAAAGATGGTTCATTTGGAGCCTCCTACACCTAGCATGGTGTTGGAAATCTTGCATAGTGCTGATTCTTGTTAATATCCTAGATGCATACTCCATACATAATGTGAACAAAAGGGGATAGAGAGAGTCTCCTTGCCTGAGCCCTCTCTTTGGAATCACTAGATCACTAGGGCACCCATTAATCATGAGTGCATAACTAGGTGTAGTGACACACATCATGATCATATTGATGAAATGAGCAGGGAATTGTAATTGATGCAGTATTTCACTAATAAAATTCCATTCTACAGTGTCATATGCCTTCCTAATATCCAATTTCATCAAACAACAGGCTTGTTTTTTATTAGGTCTATATATCTTCACCAGATCTTGACACAATAATACATTATGAAGGATGTTCCTTCCTGAAATAAAAGCACCTTGTGTTTGGCTAATGACATGGGGCAGCACTTTGTTCAATTTCTCACAAAGTAGTTTTGTAATACACTTATAAAGCTGTTGAGCGAAAGGCTATGGGTCCGAACTCACTTACGGTGCTAGGTACCCTCACTTTAGGAACTAGAGTAAGGGTAGTGATGTTGAGCTCTTTCAAAATTCTACATGAACTGAAGAAATCCAAGACTCGTATACCGCAACCTCCTCTCCCACTATCTCCCGGGTGACCTTATAAAATCCACTGTTGTAGCCATCAATTCCTGGAGCTTTATTCACAGGAATACCCCACATGACCCTTTTAACATCTGCCCTGGTGAAGTCACATTGTAAGGCATTGCATAACTCAGGATCCATCATCTTGCCATGCCCTATGATATCAGGAGAAATATACATCCTATTGCTCATGCATTCACCTAGCAAACCTTGGTAGAAACCAATGAAAGCATGTGCCACACCTTCAAGAGTATCCACCCAGCAGCCAGTCTCATTATGAATGGCATTAATAGCATTTCTTACGTACCTAGCTTTAATGCTTCGTAGAATAACTTGGAATTTTCATCCCCCTCCTTCGGCCCGGTGAAGTTTAGCTTTTTGTTGCAAAGCTATGTTATAAGTTTTCCAGGCCTTTTTGTATCTACTTTGTGCTTCCTTTTCTTGATTTACTAGACCCTCCTTCAAAGGACTCTGATGCATATCTTCCTGAACTCTAAGCAGATAAGCTTTAGCTGTGATCAATGCAGCATGTAGCTCATCCTGTCCCCTGGTATCTAAGTCTTTCGATAAACTTTTCGGATACTTGAGCTTGCTAAGGACTTTGTACATTCTACACCCATCCACCGTAAGTCCCTGCATTTGTTTTCACGGTGTCTACGAATCTACTATTAAGACACCAATGATTATAGAATCCGAATGGTTTCCTTCCATGGTGCACTGGACAAGCTTTAATCACCATGGGGCAGTGATCAAAGTCCTCTTCAGGCATAAACTTTACTTCACTAGTAGGAAACATTAGGGATCACTCCTCATTAGACATGAGTTTGTCTAATTTAGAAAAAATTATGTCCCCTCCGATCCTTCTTGTTTATTGGTCCAAGTAAAAAATCTTCCAAGCTGACCTTCACCTCCTCCAATTTACAGAGATGCATGCAATTCCTCATAGGAAGGATGTCATGAGATCTAACAGGTAAACCACCTACTCTTTCATCCAAATTGAGGAGACTATTAAAATCCCCACCCACACAACAAGGTTCCTGGCAACCAGCAGCAATAGAAATGAGAGAACTCCATAATTCTTCTCTACCACCTTCATCATTATATGCATATATAAATGTGCATAAAAATTATTTTTTACAGCTTTGGATACTGATTCTACAATGCACCAGTTGTGCTGTAGAGATCAAAATATCTACTGCAAATACCTCAGGAAGCCAAGCAACTAGGATTTTGCCATTGTAGTGACTCACATGGTTAGAGAAAATACACCATTGAGGGCACAAGTTAAGGTAAACTCTCCCAAGATTAGGAGCTTTTACCCTTATCTCCAGAAGACCAAACAGCTGAATGTTGTGAAGTTGAATCATCTTCCTCACTTTAATTTGTTTTGCAATGCTGTTCAGTCCCCTGACATTCCATATGAGGATGTTATCCATCCCTGGTAAGGAGCTCCCCCCCCTCACCAGTTTCAACCCTTTCTTCTTCTACTACACTGCCAAATTGCACCTCCTTGTCCATATCAAGAATCTGAAAAGAGTTTGCAGTACTGACTGGGGCAGCACTTTCCTTAGGACTCCTAGTAGGACTATTCTTCCTTCTTACCATTTAGTTGAACCCCTCTTGCTGAGTATGATCAGTATTATCAACTCTATTCAGCACAGGTTCCTTATGATTATGAACCACTGTTTTCCTAGGGTTCCATCTTTGCTCTTTATTCTTCCTACACTTGTCACCAGTATGCCCATATCCATGGCAGCATGTACAAACTAAAGGCCTCCATTCATATTCAATTTTCAGTTCAATAACTACCCCTCTCTCATTTTCAAAGTATATAGCATTAGGTAGATCTTGTGATAATCCAATCTCTACCATAACCCTGGCAAACATCAACATGTCCTTGTTCTTTGTAGCTTGATCCATTTTAACAAATCTCCCTACTAACCCAGAAATTTTACTTAGACTCTTCTCCCCCCAATACTTAATATCAAGTTGAGGCATCTTAATCCAAATGGAAACATTTTTAATAGGATCATTCAAATCCATTTCATGATGCCAAGCTTTAACAATGAAGGGTTTGGAATCAAAGAATTGAGGATCAGATTCAAGCACAACATTCACATGTTCAATGCAATTAAACCGTACTAAGAAAATACCCTTCCCAATTAAAACAATTTTACCAATTTCATAATTCTTCCATATCCTACGCACAAAACCATCCAAGACCTTCAATGACGGATTAGACCCCATTGCATAACAAATAACAACTGAATTCCAGTACCCAATTTCATCTTCAATGTCTTCCATATCAATTTTAACATGTGAAATTAAATTATGAGACTTACCCGCTGAAAATTCTGCAATCGAATCATTGTTCAATGTTGAACTATTTCCACCCATTTGTGAACCACCATTCTTGATTACATTAAGCCATTTATCCATCTGCTCCTAATCTTGCAAAGCTTGTAGTGATTCATCAGTGCTATACATTTGTTTGGTTATGAGTTCCTCCAGAATCTCATTTGATTCCACCATATGGGTTTCATCTTCACTTATGGTTTTGCCATCATCATAGCATTCTTTTGATTGGTGTGAACAATCGCACTTTGTTTCCTAGTTCATGTCATAGCTCAGGTGTCGAAGCACCGTGAACTGCAACAATGGCGGTTTGAAAGTTCTTTTTAGCGGGAACTAGAGAGAAAAAGAACGCTCAACTGTTATCCTCGTCCCCTTTAAACGCTTAATTATGTGGGTATTAGTTCAACACAATAAAAAATACTCCCTTAATTAATAATATGGTAATTTTTATTGAATTGTTATTCCTCATACTTCAACAACAACAACAATAATAATAATAATAATAATAATAATAATAATAATAATAATAATAATAATAATAATAATAATAATAATAATAATAATAATAATAATAATAATTATTATTATTATTATTATTATTATTATTATTATTATTATAATAGTAGTAGTAGTAGTAGTAATAATAATAATAATAATAATAATAGTAGTAGTAGTAGTAAATTAGTAAAAGAAAAACCATTGTTTCCATCTCTCGCGTACTCACTACTGTTAGTGTCACAGACTCACAGCCAAACATAATGCCATCCAATTTCAATTTTTAGCTTGTCTAATCACCTTGATAGTTATATGTGATGTCTTATCAATGACTTGTCTTGTAATCAGAGAGAAGACAATCAATCAAGATGCTAAAAAGACGTCTAAAAGGGAGAAAAAGCAGAGAAAGAAGGCAAGAGATGAAACAATCAAGAAGGTTAAAGATTTGTGGGAAAAAGAAAAATACCAAGAGTGCTTGGATTATATCGATTCCCTTGGCGATGAAGGGTTGAAAATATTACAAGTCTTTTCTATTAAAGTGTTTGTACTTGGACAATTGAAACAACATGAAGGTGAGCTTATTTTCCTCCAATGATTGAATGGTTTGATGTAGTATGCTCTATTGTTTGCTTTAATTCTTTTCTTTTAGTAGGATCTATAAGATGCCTTTGATTATTTTCTATTAACTAGTAAAGTGGCTTTAAGGCTTATAAGGAAAGCAACCTTGGAAAAGATAAATACAACATTATTAGTTTCCTAAGAAAACAACAGAGAAATGCAAGGGAATAATAATATGAAAATAACAATTTGAGAGATAAAGAAAGCTAACAAATATTGACTAGGTTAAACTGTTTAAATCTAAGTAAACACCTAGACTTATCCCGAACAGGATCTAAGGATAGTCTTATTCTTTGAGCATAAGGTATAAGTTATTCTTTTGTGTAATGCATTGTGTTTGATTGATAGTTGTTATATCAAGGTGCGTGCTGAGGATTAAAATCTAATAGTTGTATCTTCAAATTTGAGCTATCCAGAATGAATATTTTATATTTGAGATTGGAGTGTACATTTGTTTATGAGTGTAATCCAATTATAACTAACTATTATGTATCAAGTCATGCAAGTAAGATTATACAGCGATAGCTAATAACAGATTGACAAACATCCTTTTCCTATCAAATTTCTTTTTGTATTTCTAATATTATTAGTAGTTTAGCAAGGCACATAAGCAACTAAGATATTTACACACCTTCTATCTTTATAAATTTGCTCTCCAAATGAACAACTATTCAACAAATTTAGGACATTCCATCGTGCTACTCATGAAGAATGTAGAAATGGCATGAATATATTCCTTCATATGTGAAATCATATTTGTATTATTTTTATTGTAAAGTTGTATTATTTTGTACTTCATTTATATTAATGTTTTCGTTTAATTTTGTATGACCAGAGGTATTAGCTTTGCAAAAACGACACGAAGAATTTGGACATGAAAAGACTTTGTCATATGGTGTATGGCTTATGTATGCGTAAGTCTATTCGTTCTCTTTCTAAAGATTTATGATTATTTATCAAGGATGATGCAACTCTTACAAGATCGTATTTGAATTGATTATATACGATGAGACGGTAGTTAATCATCTTTAATCACATTGACATTAATTTATATTTTAATGCCTTGCAGTTATTGCAACAGAAAGAAAAATAATATTTTGGAAGCATATTCCCTTTATCAATATGTGCATGATCATAATGGTGTAGATGATGAAATACTCCAAAATTGTGTCAAATGGATAAAAGACTACAATCGAAAGTTCAACCAGAGCTGGATAAAGTTGCACTGGAAAGAGCTAGCAGATTTTTGGATGATGTGGATGCCTCCTCTTCAACCGTGGCTGCCTCCTCTTCGGCTGTGGCTGCCTCCTCCCCTTCGGTCGTGGGTGCCTCCCCCCCTTCGGCCGTGGCTGCCCCCTCTTCGTCCGTTGCCTCCTCTTTGTCGTGTGGTCGCCTCCCCCAAAATCTGATGAAGGTAATCTTTTTTCGACTTTTCGTTGATTTTATGTTTTTTATTTTGAAAAAAGTAAAAAAAATATTATTAGGTCAGGTCTTTTCATGCACTAATCAGGGCCGGCTTTTACCATGTTCAACATGTTCCATGGAACAGGGCCCCTTAATTGTGAGGGCCCAAAAATAGAGAAAGTCCAAGTAGTAAAAAAAAAAGGTTTATTGACTTTCCAGTTTCCACTTCCCACAATAGTCATGCGTATCTTCTAATCTTCTTCAAGCCTTAATTCCCAAAACCATTCACCTTCTATTTTTTTGGGAAACGCATTCACCTTATATTGATTACTCTTAATTCAAGCCTCTAATTATCATTTCAACATAATTTTTTAATCCATATTTTCAATTAACCTCAAATGAAACACCAAAATATATAGTTTAAACTAGGAAATTCTTTTATTACCTATTTATTTGCAACCCGTTTCCACTTACATTTATCTCTTAATCATAAAAAAAATGGTACTCAAATACTCTAATTATTTGGGCTACTCTCTTTTCATAATCTGATTATATGAAGTGAAGAATCATGAACGGATGAGCTATTACATTATTGAATTCTTCAAATATGAGATACTTTTACATTCCTTTTTGTCGTTCTTTTGTGATAAATATTTTTTTGTCATTTGCTAGTGTTTCTGGAATTTCGCAGTATAATTTGTACTGTGGATTTAAGGGATTATATAATGTTGATATTCTCTAGTATAGATCATTTAACTAACTTTTTACTTTGACCTTTTTTTTACCTATTTATTGGTATTATTCCTGAAATTTTTTTAAAAAGTAAGATACTCAATATGGAGAATTTCAGTAGTCTTACTTTAATTCTTTTACTTTTTTAACGCATAAAGTAATTTCAGTTTTCTTTAATTTAAAACTATACTCTTGACCGAAATCTTTATAAGCAACTCCAATTACAGTCTACAAAAAAATACATAAAATAGCAATTCGCTGATCGCTAGTTCTTATCGCGTGATCCACAAGTAAAATAACTTCACTCTAAATGAATCACTCATCATAATTCGTGAAAATGGAGTTCCCTGATGCCATGAATGTTTACAAGTTATCTAGAAATTAACGTTGATATTTTTTATTTTATTTTTGAACTTTTTGTAAAGGGCCTCATTTTGATAATTCGCACAGGGCCTCTATATAGTTCGAGACGGCCCTGGCACTAATTAGCCATTACAGTTTAGACCTCAGCGTAACAAACAATGAGAGTCAAAAAACTATATACATGTATCAAATACAATTCTCAACCATTTAACATCATCAGTTCATCACTACTAGTTGTTCCTGGAAGAACTCTGTAAATTCTATAATGCATATTTTGTTTCGGAGATCTAATTACATGTGTAAGATCATCATGATGAGAAGTCGTCCACATAGCTTTGTTTCTTTGCTACCAAATACAGTATATCAAACCAGCAAGACAACTTTGATACGTCACTTTGAAAGAAGTTGTCTGTTACAATCTTCAACATAAGCAAAGTTAGGAGAGATTCTAAGCCATTTACTATAGAACAGTAAAACAATCATGATTGCAATAGCGATCGAAAGAACCTATGTTATCAAGACTCGGTGTTGTTATTGCACAAGGATCAAGAGTCGTCTTGGACTACCCCATAATGTAATAACTCGTCTTTTGTTTTAAGCCTTCCCAAACATAGCATCCAGGAACCTATGTTTTGGGACATTAAATCTGTACCAACCCAATTGTGCCACTCAACTTTAGGTAATTGAAGGGTTCACGATTCAGATCAGTTGCATAACCTTTGGAGTTGACTTTCCAGCTATCTCTCTGGTATCCAGCTTTTATTATATCCATTGTCTTGCAGTTTAGCTTCCAGTACCAGCTAGTATTGTTAGGACATATATTATATTTTCTAGTTTTTCTGCTTTAAATACACATGGTTTATCCATTTCATCTAGAGGTTTCACTTTTTTGAGCCATATTACATATAACTTGCCTATAGTCTTAAACGGTATTTTATGATTATTATATGCTTCAAAATATAGGTTTTCTTTGTCAATTTCTCAAAGTGTGCCTATTGTTATGTCTATAATCTCGCATAACCTACATAATTGTTTATTAATATTATGGTTATGATTTATAAAAGTCTATAAGATTGTTAATCAATTTTAGGCGCTATTAGAAGTATCAATTTTAGGCGCTACTTGTCCAACATAATAATGTGGGTCTTATAGAAGTATCAAATTTAAGTGTTACTATACCTATCAATTATTTTGGTCATGAAAGATTAGATTATATTTGTGTTTTAACTTTTAACCTAATACTTTTAATACAGTGTATAATTTTATTTCGTAGATATTTTTCTCTATGCTCTATTGATAAATATATATTTACAGTTTACAGATGATGCTACGATATGCTTTGAAATGGTCAAGCTAGATGAAAACTCTTGTCTTGGTATTATGAAAATTAGCGCGGGTTCTTTTCCCAAATCCTATATCAAATTGTCGGAGGATTCTACATCTGAGATTTCTATTAATCTCAAGAAAAACCGCTGCCTTTTGAAAATTGAGTTTTCACTGTATTCACACTCACTTTCATGTATGGTAGCCATTGTTGAGCCATTATGTCCTATAAAAGCATTTTTTGAATTCAAGTTTGAATCTTTCAAAACTACAAGAGTTGCTCAAACCAGTGAAAAGTGGTGGGAATATATCAAAGATGACTTCCGCACAATATTTCGGTAAAAACTTTTCTTTGTCAATTCAATATAGTTTTGTTTCATGAATGAAATGTAATAATATATTGTTGTTTTATTGTAGTGGGATAATATGTGGTATGTTTGCCATATATTCGGAACAAGAGGTTTGTAGTGATTTGGAAAAATCCATGTATGATTTGAAAACTTGGCTTCTAGAGCTTGAGGTTTCTTACAAGCTACTTGAGGAATCGCGTCACTTTTTAACGAGCTTAAGAGCTAGAAAAATGTAAGTATATTTGTCTCACATCTTTTTTTCCTATTCTTTTTTATTTGTTAAGAATTTAGTTTCTCTTTGATGTTATAATGGTTTTGCTAATCTAATAAATTATATTTATCTACATATTAAAGCATGTTACCTGCAACAACACTATCTATATATTACTCATAAAGATGTGATTGTTCTCATAAATAGACATACATATATGATTATGATTTTTGTGTTTGTTTTGCTAACAGACAATGTGATAAGATTCAACCAACCTGGTTGATTGATCACCCATTCATTTGGTCCGTACATCATCGAATATCTTTCGTCCACTTTCTAGACAATGTTATCAGAGAGAGATTGATTGATGAGCACAAATTCAGTGCGCGCTTGAAGGAGAATTTTAATATTGTGGATTGGAAGACTAGAGCTTTGAATGACAAGCTATTAGAAGCAATTTACAACTTTAAAGGCGCTACTTATTATGCTAGTGAATCTCGTGTTATCAATTTTATCCATGCAATTTTTGCTCATTCCAATGACTATGCCTATGATCTTCAACGAGGGCATAAAGTAAGGACTTTCTTTCTATTTTATTTACGAAAATATTAACCAGTATTGCATACTACTTAATTTTTAATTTCTTTCTTTTACAGGGTTTGACTCTTGAGGAAAAGGAAACCCGAGTTACAAAAGTGTTTCCTTCCATAGTTCCATATACACAATACTTTATGATGCAGTGTGCAGTTTTGTAAAAGCTAAAAAGAAAATTTGTTTAGCCGATCCGGATCGAAAGTCGAAACTTCAAAAAACTTGGACCAAACAATTGTCTATTTTTCGGTCTAGACCGAAATATCAAACATTCAAAAATTTTGGATCTAATTATGGCCCTAATATGTAGGTTTGTCCTTAGGCCATAATTGTGAACGACCAACAAAAGCAAAATTCAATCCTTAATGTCCAGTTTGGGCATATTCTATGTTTGTTTATAATATTAGTTGTTTGCGTCTGCTGTCCTTAGTATGGGTTGACAAAGAGGATATCAAAGACGACTGACAAAAAGGAAGGACTGATGTAGTATTGTAGTAATGGCCTAATGGTTTTGGTTATTTTTACTGCTGCATTTTTTACTTTTGTTCTCTGGTACATCTTCATCTTGATTGAGTGATTATAACTTACTTCTGCTCTCTGGTACATTTGCAGTCCCCCTGCTTGACTCCACCACTCCTTCTTCCTCCACATCCACATCTCCGCCTTCTTCGCCACTTCCCCCACCGGCACATCCACCTCCATCTCCTCCACCACCGCCTCAACCACCACCACCACATCCACCTCCACCTCCACCTCCGTCACCTTTCACCAGATGTTGTAAGTTCAACGTAAGAATTATTTTTTTCATTTTTTAAATTCTAATTCTAATTTACATAATTAATCATTTAATTGTCTCACGGTAGCTGCATACAGTTTGATCTTCATATTTTCTGCTGCTGCTACCAGTCTCTTCAAGATGTTGCCTTCACAGAGATTTGGTAAGTTTTTATTGTTATTAACATTAGATTCACAACAACTAAATTTGATATTCTGTCTCCTTCTTTATTTAACCTAATATTCGGGAACAATTGCTCACTCTAGCTGTTTTCTGTTTCTTCGTTGTTGTTTTAGTCGTTGGTGCATGTTGCCTTAGATTTATTTGACTTCTTGTTTTTATATATATTTATTGAGAGTTGTAAACGATATCTTTTGTTTTTTTTATTTAGAACTTTAGTATATTAAACTCTATGCACATACATGCCATAGTGATTCCAATTTGAATTCATTTGATGTGGCTTAGCCTTTTTTTCAATTCCTTTTTTTGTTAATTCTTAATTTAAAATTTGAATTTTACCTTTTGTCATGTAAATTAGAATAGTAATATTTCCAAATATAAGCTGACATAAGTATAGCTATGAATAATATTTCTTAGATCGTTCAGACCGATTTTTACTTTTTTTTTTCTTTTTTCACTTGACTTATCATATTTTTAGGTTTATAATCATATGTTTTTAATATATAAAAAATATAGCTATTAATAATATAATAATTTTTTGATATAAAAAGTACATAAAAAAATATAGTAAAATTAAATTTTATATAGAAGTTATGTAAAAGCTAAAAAGAAAATTTGTTCAACCGATCTGGATCGAAAGTCGAAACTTCATAAAACTTGGACCAAACTATTGTCTATTTTTTCGGTCTGTACCGAAAAATCAAACATTGAAAAAACTGTGATCTAATTAGGGCCCTAATATGTAGGTTCGTCCTCAGGCTTCCAAAACTCAGAAACGGGGCTGACTTTTACTCATCATATAGTCAATAAAATCTCTAGGTTTATATTGCATCTGGTAAATGTTTTCCATTCATTATGTGATTTTTTATAATCATTTTCTTTTTATAAATGCTTTAACTATTCATTTACACAGTTTTCCCTGCGATATATACTTTTCCGAGAAGGTAGAAAGCTCCATCAAGGATTTTTCAGGTTAGATTTTCATATAAATATCCTATTAGCTAGTGTAATTTTTGTTTTTAATCTCTGTTTTTTAATGCTTTATACTTTATTTTTATTTCAATTTACTGTGTTCTATACTTGTTATCTCTCGTACTTCATAATCGCTTCATCTCTAGGTTTTTGTTTTCAATTATGTATAATTATCTGAATATTTATTGTAAATTTCGAAGATATTTCATTTTGTAATATTTTTTTCTTTTTTCATAAATATTAGGATAAATGTAAGACGAGCTGGCAGGTTTGAATTTATTTTTCTTTCTTTTCTTCAGCTTATTGTTTTTTCCGTCATTTCAATTTCAAAGGGTTTATGAGTATGTTTCTGGGTGATATGTTGCTTGGTAAATTTTTATAGGTGCTATTTGTTGACTTTAAAATCTAAGGCATCTTATGGATTATGGAGTCATTAATTAATTTTGATATATTTTGATGTTTTTTAGGAGTACTTCGTAATAAAACTAGTGGATTACCCCAACTTTATAATTTACGCCTTTTTATATAGAGTAGCCAAAGGAAAAAAAAGCTGACTTTTATAATGAAAGCATTTTTTTTATTTTCAAAATACTTCATAATAAATTTAATTCCAAAAGTAACTAAAATTCATTTTACGATCATATAATATAAAAAATTATTATATTTGTTGACGACGAGTTTTATTTTTTGATATGGATCTATCATGTTAATTCATATTAACAATTCAACAACCATTTGATAATTCAACCATAGAGCAACAATTCTGAAGGACCAACAAAAGCAAGGTTCAACCCGTAGAGTCCAATTTGGACCTATTCTATGTTTGTTTATAATATTAGTTGTTTGGGTTGCTGTCCTTAGTATGGGTTGGCAAATAGGAGATCAAAGACGGCTGACAAAGAGGAAGGACTGTTGTAGTATTGTAGTAATGGCATAATGGTTTAGGTTATCTTTACTGCTGATTTTTTTACTTTTGTTCTCTGGTACATTTTCATCTTGACTGAGTGATTGTAACTTACTTTTGTTCTTTGGTACATTTGCAATCCCACTGCTTAACTCCACTACCCTTCTTCCTCCACATCCACCTCCACCTCTGCCACCACCTCCCACCACTAAGGGTGTTAACGAGCCGAACCGAGACCGGACTTAAATAGGCTCGGCTCGACTCGAAAACCTATTTGATTAGGCTCGGCTCGAGCTCGAGTCCCAAAAGTATTACTCGGCTCGAGTTCGACAGGCTCAAAAAGCTCGAACTTTAACTTCAACCTTCGAAGTCCAAGGTCAGATTAAGGCCCAAACATTAAATAGTTCTAGGAGCCCAATGTCCAACCCTTGTTACTTTACAGTTTACAAGGCCAAGCAAGCCAAACTGTAAATATTTAGGAAATCAACAATTTCTTTTATAGAGCTTCTAACTCACATCCCCATGCTACACCACCGATGTGGGACTCCCTAGTTGTAAAACACTTCCTCCTTAGTCCTTTGTTTCTTCCCACTGTCTGCCCAATTCCATTTGGCTTCACATTACCAAGGTCTTTTTCTCTCTCGTCTTTGCCCCCTCTCTCTTTGAAAACTTCCCTTTTCTTTTTTCTTTTCTGCAAATTTTATGGCAAATTTGAAAGAAACGAATTGGATTTGTTTTTGATAAATGCAGAAATGTAAATTTTTTGGGGGAAGAAAAATAAAACAACAAAAATGGTGCAGCAAACTAAGGATAGAAAGTAGAAACGAAGGTTATTGAAGATGAAGGTTAAGCAAAAAAAGTTTCAAGGGTAGTAGGTAGTTTGCTTTGTTGCTTTTTGAATAATTTTCTGACCTTTAGCGGAAGTTTAATGTGGTTTAAACCACTGAAATTTGATTATGTTTTTTTTTAGAGTAATTTAATTATGTTTTGTTGGTAATAACACCTATATTTCAAACTTAAAACATCTTAATTTTTGAAAACATTATGATTATTAACATGGTTGCTTTTAACCACAATTTTTAATTACTTTTCTATTTTATATTAAATATTAATGAAATATTTCTCGTAATTAAAAAACTATCGAGCCTGTTCGCGAGCTTTCGAGCCGAACTTAAGCTAGCTTTGGCTCGGCTCGTTAAGGTCTCGAGCCGATCTCGAACTCGAATCGAGCCCTATCGAGCCGAGCTTTGACCGAACTTTGACCGAGCCGAACTCGAATAGTTTGCGAGCCACACTGGCTCATTAGCACCCCTACCCACCACCACCGCCACCTCCGCCACCACCACTGCCATCTCCACCTCCACTTCCATCTCTACCACCTTTAACCAGAGGTTGTAAGTTCAAGTTGAGAATTATTCTTTTTATTTTTTAAATTCTAATTCTAATTTACATAATTAATCATTTAATTGTCTCACGGTAGCTGCATACATTTTGATCTTCATATTTTGTGCTACTGCTACCCGTCTCTTCAATGATGTTGCCTTCAACAAATTAAAGATTTGGTAAGTTTTTATTGTTATTAACTTTAGATTCATAACAACTAAATTTGATATTCTGTTTCCTTCTCTATTTAACCTAAACCATTTTTTTATATTGCAGACTATTCGAAAACAGTTGCTCACTCTAGCTGTTTTCTGCTTATATATATATATATATATATATATATATATATATATATATATATATATATATATATATATATATATAAGCAAAAATCACAATGGAATAATATTACGAGCACAATCCAGATTTACGAGCAGGCATAATAGCTGGACATGATGGTTATCTCGAGCACAATCCAGATCCTTTAATTCAATCTCTCAGAAATAATATCCAAGAATAATCATAATATTCCTCATCACAGGTTACTTGAGCTCCGTAATTTATTCTTTGTCATTAACCTTAAGAGTAACAAGAAGAGTCAACAACCATTCGCACTAACCTCCAGATGAAGAGGCTTATTTGACTAATTCCTCACCTATAATCAATCCTTTTGCTAACTGCATTTTTTTCCAAAACAACTTAACTATCTAGAATCATAGCCTCCATTCCTCACTTAGGAGTAATTTAGTAAAACTACTCCTTCTAATCGACTTAAGACAATAGCGCCACTTATTTAATAAAATCTATTTGGTATTAAACATATTACTTCACGGAAATCAATTTAGCCCTTTTGTACAAGATTATCTCAACAATTAGGAATATAAGTTAAACTAGGTAGCTTAAATCAGTTTTGAGGCCCAATAATTTAAAGTAACAAGTTAAACTAAGAAAGTTCAATAGAAAACTAAATTTGCATAGTCTTTATAGACTTAGCCCAACTAATTGACTAAATTGTTCAACTAGACAAATCTGGTTCAAGCCCAACAAGGTGATTAATTAACATGGGTAATGATTTAACAAATTAACACTAAGTCAGATTTTTAGACCCAAACTATATCTAATTGATAAATGTATAATTAGGCTTGAGTTTTTATATCTTAAAAATCGGGTTTTGCTAAATGCCGCCCTAGTTTTTCTAGGTAACGCCCTGTATTTTATACTTTTATATATCTACCATACCAAAATACATACATGGCCCCAAACAAAAAAACCAATAGCAGAAAATAAAAAGAGAAAAAAGGAAAAAAAATTAAAATCAATTGTCATAAATACAGTAACTTCCTACCTCCATAATCCTCAATTAAGCGCTTCAATGCATACATTCTCAAACTTGGAGAGTTCCCTTTCACCTTCAATATTCAAGAATCTCTGTCTAATTTCAATAATTCAATCTCATAATTATGGTTAATTCTTTCACCTTCTTCTGTAATTTTAGTAATTCAATCCAACAATTATGGTATTCTTCACCTTCAATATTCAACAGGAAAGTTCCAAATTAACCAACCTGTCAATAATCCTCCTCCATTGTTGTATCCCACAAACCAAAATTCGTAGTGCTGCTCTAGTTTTTACAATTTTATGGAGTTGCAGTAACTTCCACAAATCAAAATTAGTTTTTCTTCTCTCATTTCTCCTTCATTTCCTCCTTCATTAGAAACGAATTTTTTAAAAAAAAAATTTTGGTGAGGCGTCTATGGTAGACGCCCCACCACGAGTTCAGCGTCCCATGGTGGGCGCCGCACCTGTGGTGGGGCGCCTATGGTAGACGCTCCACCACAGGTGCAAGCGCCCACCATGGACGCCTGAACCTGTGGTGTGGCATCTACTATAGACGCCTCACCCTATTTTTTTTAAAAAAAATTAAATTTTTGGGTTGCCCGCAATAATGCTAGGCTCGCCGGAGAAGATAATGTGTCGTCGGAGGAGTTATGCTCACCGGAAAATGTCGAGCTCCCTTCAATGGAGGAAAGTGATGAGAGAGAGAGTAAGAGTATGACTTTTGTGTGAGCGTCTAAGATATGAAAGATAATGAAAAAGGTGAGGAATGGAGGGGGAATGTAAAAAGGGAATGGCAAAGGGTATAGGAATGGGGAGTATGTATTTTGGTGTATACATAGAGGTAGGGCCATGTACATATTTTGGTGTATTTAGGGCGTTAGTAGGAAAAACTAGGGCGGCGTTTAGCAAACGAGTAAAAATCTGAATATAAATAAACATGAGGTAATTCACCTCTGCTTCAAGAGCAGGGAAGAAACAGAGAAGACACGGGGGTTCGACAAGCTCCAGCGAGGCAGTCAGATCGTGGTACGGTGCGACGCGGGTCCGGCAAGGCTGTGACGGTAGGCTGGCGATGCAATATTCATCGGGGTTGCGACAACATAGACGCACGAAACAGAGGAGACACGAAGGAGAGGAGAGCAACGGGGGAAACTGAGCTCCGAGCTCCGGCGAGCGACAGACTAGCAAGGCGGCAGGGCAGTGGCAGCGGCGTTCGTCAGCAATAAATCTCCGGGCAGCAGCATCAAGCGAGAGGAGAGAGAAATAGGGGTTGTGGTACGACGGGTTGGGGTTTTCTTTTGGTGAAAGAAAATGAAGAGAGATAAAATGAGATGGGGTTTTTGTAGAGATGATCAACATGGGGCCGACCCGGCCTGAAATGGGCGGGTTTTGGGCACGAATTTTTGGCCCGCGGTCGGGTCCGACCCGATTTTTCGAGTAAAAAATTCGGGCCACGGACAACTTAAATTTGCAAAACTAGTCTAAATTTTGGCCAGGCCAAATTTACGGGTTTTGGGCACGATTTTTCGGCCCGCGGCTTTGCCCCGAAATGGAACACTTTTTTTGAGCCCAGCCCGACCCGGCCCGGCCCATGATCACCTCTAGGTTTTTGGTAACCCAATATGACCGACAAGGAGGGTATTGGAGTTTGTTCGATTTACAAACCGACAAGAGAAAGAGATTTATTTCCCAAATAAGGAAACTTCGACATATATCGCCTAACACCACTTAACTCATTTGGATATTTAAAACACAAAATATATTTTATAATAACTTCATAAAATTAAATAAATAAATATATTACAAACTCGACAAAATAAATATTCACACTCTAACCCAAATAAAATAAGAATATTCGAAATATAATTAACTTAATAATTTTTAATTAACGTTAAATAAAACGCTCTTAAGAGTCGGGGTATTACACAAATTGACAACTATGCTACATGGTAAAATACTCATGTTAGAAATTTGCTCACATGAATAATGACCTTTTTCATTTGCAAATGGTGATAGTTGTTCAATATTATAAGATTGAAGTAACATGTAGCAAAAATTTAAGAAAATAATGATTATATGTAAAATATATTACGAACTTTTTATTGTAGAATCAGATCGTAGAATCGCATTAAGATCCTACCATGTGAATTTTTGTTGTTACAAAATATATTACAAATTTTGGATTCTACGTAGGATCAGGATCGATGAGGTCCTTCCAAATCGTAGAATCGTAGGATCGTAAGATCCGGATCAGGATTTTAATAACAATGCTCCTTTCGTCACAATTTAAGCATGGATTTTAAGAAAAGGAAGAAAAGGCTAGGTTGCATGAGAATGATTTCGAAAACCGAAAGAAATGAAATGGGTATGGATGTTCAAAAATAGAGGATATACATATATCTAAACATTTTTTTAAGGTAAGATGAAGGAGACTCACTTGAGGGGGGATTAGGAGAAATCCTCAAATGAATCCCATGAGGTTTGATCCCTGAGACCCGGGGGATATGAGGTGGGAGACGCCACTACTCCACCACCTCAAGCTCATACATATATCTAAACATATACAGTTAGTTAGCTCATGTTTTTTCATTTATACTTGTTTTTCTCTTGCTTGAAATTCCATCCTTATAAACAAGATTTTCCCCTCGTGTGTGTATATATATATATATATATATATATATATATATATATATATATACTTTTAAAAAGAATATGCCAAAATTGTAATCTATTTACTCAATTGAGATGAAAAAACCTTTTCAAAAACATACAAAAATAGAAAAAAGTAAATGAAATTAGAATGAAGTTTGGCAAAAATAACAAATTTCAAAATTAAATACTTCCTCCATTCCAATTTAGTTGACACTTTACATTTTAGGAAGTTTCAAATTAGATGTTACACTTTCATTTTGAGTAATAATTTCTCTCTATCTTTCTCCTATCACATGGGACCCTTTTGTTTTCTTTTCTATCTCTCTCCTTTCCAAAATTGCGCAGAAGTCAGTGATTTTAAAAGTGTCACAACTAATTTGAAACGGAGAAGTAGAAGGTATCATGTACCCATGGACGGATCATAAGTCTATTAAAATGAAGTACCCATGCTTCATAGGTAAACAAGTAGAATGCAGGGCCAAAATCTAGTAGAAAATTTTGCCAAAAAAAGTACCATAAATTAAGTAATTTTGAATACTTACAAAATGAATACTCCACTTAACAAGCAATTTGAGTAGGAGGAAGTGTCACGATTATAGATTGGGCAACCCTTTTCAATTTAATTTGCTGTAAATGTATATAGTATAACAAGCGCAAACTGGGTTGAATTGAAGTAACAAGTTACCACCTATCAACTTCTTTGCAAAATCAGAGAAAACATTTAGATGTATTTTCCCTTCAATTAATTGAAAGTAGATGATTCCTAAGCGTAATCTAACTGCGATTTAGCGAACAAGAAAAAATTATAAAGTAACGGGGATAATATATGAATGTGCAAGAAATTTTGTGTATTAGCATCGATCAACTTGATATACTCAAGATTACACAGCACTTCAAAATATGCAAAGTTCGACGTTCACACTCAGTAAAATCAAAATTCAACACAAATCACGAGGTTATTTCGTTGTTTTATCTTCTACTTCATCTGAAAGTGTAACTATGACAGAGAATCTTCAACCTGATTTGAAGGCAAGCAAGATAAAGAAGGTGAGTAGAGAAAACATCAAAATGATCTGAATCGTAAACTCCAGCAGACTAAAAATCTTCAAATTCCTCTTCTGAAAACGCTCTTTAACCACCTCCATCTTCAAATCATCAATTGTTTGATTCATCATCTCCTTCTCCTAAATCAATCATTTCGCTAAATTAATTGTTTCAAAGACTGAATTTGAGAAAGAGAAAGAAGAAGAAACCTGCTGATGGCGGCGATTTCCGAGGGACAAAAGCAGCATAGCAGCTTTCGCACAGCGTGTGGCGTTGTGAAGTTTGGAATCGCCTTCCATGTCTTCCTTCAAATCTTTCTCCATTTCCCTCGTCTTTTCTCTCTCTCTGTGTTGCTGAACTTTTCAAGTTTGAAATTGCAGGATGCCCGCGAGATTTTCTTATAAAGAGCCAAAGAAGATTTCCTTTATATACGGAAGCAGGAAGCTATTAGCTATTAGCTATTAGCTATTAGCTATCAGCCTATCAACCTGACTTGGTGTATTTAGTTGGTAGTCTATGTTTCTTTTTAATTTACCCATTTTATATGTTGACACTATTCATAATTGTTTTTGATTTATAGATAAAGAGAAAATAGTCATGTGAGATCTTGTTAGATTCGTTTCGACATATGTTTTTCAAGTATAAGCTTTCTATAATTTTTACATGTTCACAGTTAGAGATATTGATTGTCAAAGTTATGCATTGACAAGCGTGAAAGTCAAAGTATGTAGATTAAAAAGAAATAGATATAATAATTCACAAGATTAAATCATCCCCAATGATCTTTTGGATCCCCTTTTTGTTCCCCAACTTTTAAGTTTTAAGTATACACACAAACACCAAAAAACCTTAGGAATTTAGGTTTGGATTTGATCTTTTTCGTTACCAATTTTTTTTAAAAAAATATGGACGGTAATCACTAATAATAGTAGTATTTTAAAAGCTTGGATAAACCAGAATTATTAGTAAACTAATTCCATACCAGCTTTTGATAATTTAAAATTTCTCACTTTAAACAGTACATACTTTATCTTGCGTCTTTCACTTTTGTAAACTCAAATGTGTTTTCAGTTGCTGGTCTATAGAGTGGTCCAGGGGGTGGTCTACATAGCACGCATATGAAGTTTTATTGTATGACAACAAATTAGTTGTTGGCTCGGGCGATGCCCCTAATAATTTATCAATGTGAATTTGAAGTATTGAATCAAACACTTGAGAAAAATGGGAAAAAAAATAGTTATAGGCATTGGATTGTGCTTAGGAAGTGATCTTCCAGTTCCTATTAAATTTTCTACATAGTAAATTATAATATGAATTATTCATCAATATAACCTCGGTTTCAAGAGATTACATATATATAAATATATAATTACTTATAAAAAATATAATACAATCTTTTTTTAGATGTAGGTTAATGTATAAGAATACAGTCGATGCAATGGTGTAGTAGTGTTAATTACAGTGGTTATAAAAAATTAAAGAGCGTTTGTTTTAATATAAGATTGCTGAAAGGTAGGACACACTATTATTAACAATAGCTTAATGAGTATCAATATATACATTTGTATTTAATTGTCTTTAAAATAGAAAATTATCTTGTCTTTAAATATATTCTTTTTCCCATAAAGACCAATATGAGATAATAGAGTAGTTGGTTAGTGCATTTATATCTCAAATGAGAGGCCATGTGTTCGAGTCTTATAACACACATTTTTATTGTTTAATATTTCTCATTTAATTGTGTGGCGGAGGGGGAGTACATGTGGCAGCATGACATGTTTTTGCCTTGGGTTATATATATATATATATATATATAGATTTATCTCCGTAAGATTTTCGGCTTCGCAAATTATTTTGTTTGTTTGATTTACTTTATTTAGTTTGCTAATTTATCGAGGTTTGTAATAATTAAGTAACTAGATAGTTTTTGGTATGTGATATCTTTTAGAATTATTACCTTGGGGGCAAGTATTATAATTCTAGTAGATTAGGTTTTTTCTTGTTTAGCCTATAAAAGGGGTTTAGGTCTAACTAGAAAATACACATAAAATAATTATTCTTGAATGGAAGGAACCATCAAGCGAGGGAGTTGTATTATTTTGGAGGAACTTAATAATACAATTTATTTTGAGGGGAGGAAATAAAAATTTCCTTATAAAACACTTGTCTCTTCTTTATTGTTATTTTGGAGGATATGCAACAACGCGCTACTAGTACGATTCAGTTGGCTCTTGCTTCTGATATCAAGTACAATGTATTGGAGGATACAAATGCGAAAGCTTTGTGGGACAAGTTGTGTAATAGCCCATATTTTTAAGCAGGTTTAATTAGACGTTAATTATCTATCTTAACTTAAAAATAATATTTCAGCATAGTTTGATAGATCTTGTTAATAAAGTTTATGGTTTCATGACAAAAAGAGAACTCTATTTTATATTCTAAAATGACATTTTCTTATATGATTTTAGGATTAGTATTTTGATTTTAGAAAAAAAAAAAAGAGAAAACAATTGTATATTTGTTGAGGTGTCAAGTGTTACAAGAGTTTCAAACTCTCATTTCTTCTCCTCTCTCATTCGTGTCAAGTATAGAGAAAGACAACCAAAAAAAGGTTAATCCCTTGAGCTGTAAACAAATCCAATCCTTCATCAAATTTTCTAGATACAAATTCTCAATTTCTTCTTATTCATCACCAAGAATTGAAGACCAAAGTCCCTTAAGTTTTCTCTCTCCTCTGTTTTCGTCAATCTGTTGCCTCAATTATCTCCAACATGAAACCCAATTTTGCTCTTTGTTTCTGCATCAAAGTTGTAGATCTCTTCGAGTTAATGAATTTAGACCCAAAAATCACTCAATTTGGAGTCCGGAACTATGAGTTATGCCCTCCGGAAGTTTAAAGCCGCTGCTGCCCTGTTATGTTGCGTTCTTCGAATTTTGCTCATTTCCCTCGAAACCAAAGAGCCCAAAACTGATTTTTGGAAGGTAATTTGTTTAAATCCCAAATCAATTTTATGAAGTAAGTTTTGTTATTGTTTTAAGTTGATTGATTTAGAAGGAATTAGTTTGCTAATTGTTTCCAAGTAAGAAATTCAGGTTGGTTTATGGTATGATATTGGTTAGTTCATGAGATTTGGAAAAAAATATTCATATCGAGGTTGCAACTTTCTGTTTTGCTGTATATAATCTAATAATGGTCTATTAGTTTGATTGATGGGGTTTATTAGAGTTGTAGATTGATAATGTGAGTTAGTTTAGGGGAATGACTTGAATATAAGAGTTTAGGAAGTAAATAAGTCAATTTATTAATCTGAATTATGGTAGGGTGAATGTTAATTGTTGTTGTTATTGTTGTGAGGTGATTATCAGAGAATTGCTATGGTTATATAAATGATTCAAGCTAAGATGGTAATCAAGTTATGATTATTGGAGCTCGCGTATAAATGTTATTGGATTTATTTTCAAGAGTATTTTATTGAGGTAGCCTTTATGTTCAGCAAAATGTATTTAAATGCCCGTGTTCTATTGTGTTTAAATATTGTATATCGTTTATAGTCATGGCCATGGTTATAGATGTGTTTATATGAGTTAGTTATGAATTGTTATTGGATGATTATAAAAGAACACTCTTGTAATGTTATTGGAATTGTTCGAAAATGGTATATTTATGAAATATGATTTGAGTCTGATAATATAAAAGAATTTCGTATATGTTTTAGCTGACTTGGCTCAGGAACTGAGATGAAAAGTGGGCAAGGTACATGTGGAGAAAATGATTCGGATATGTTCAGTTAAGACCAGAGAAGATCGAATATTCTGTTATGATACGTTACGTTATATGCTGTCAAAGCCTGTACTTGCCAGCGATTTGTGTTAAGTAATTGAGCTATGTGAGCGATATGTTTTAAAGTATTAATTCTTTTCCGAGCAATTACCAAGTTTGATATTATATGAAAAATGTTTTCGAACAAAAACCGTTTTGACGGGCTAAAGTGAAGTTACTGAGCTTTCCGCTCATTTTAGTTTTGTTTTTGTTTTGTATCCTCTTCTGTAATTGCAGGTTCGTGTTGGGAGCTCAGAGTGGATCTTAAGCGAGAATTTTGTTGTTGAGTAGTAAATAGAAAGTTGTATCTAGAAGTATTCAAGTGCTTATTTCATGATTAAGTATTCTATTGTTTTGGAAATCGAGTAAAGTATTATGTCATCTGATATTCGGTTTTGAGGTTGTTGTAATGTGGGCCCTGACCCACAGGTCCAGGATCGTTTTGTAGGTTATGTTTCCGCTGCGAATATCTGGATTCGAGGTTAATTAAGTGTAAATTGTGATTTGTATATCTTAAGTGTGTTTAGCTAGCACCTCGGAAGTGCGGGCTGTTACAAGTTGACCAAGATGTATGCATCAAAGTCCCTGGCTAACAAGTTGTTCTTGAAATCTTTATTCGCTCGAGATGGAGGAAGATGGCGCACTACAAGATCATCTAAATAAGTTTAATGGCTTGACCACCCAATTAGCGAGTTTAGATGTGAAGATTGAAGAGGAGGACAATGCAATTTTGCTTTTGACTTCTCTCCCTATAAAGTATAACACAATGATAACTAGTTTACTTGTAGGGAATTAAGACAACAATTACTTTGGACGAAACAGTGGTGGCGCTACTCGAGGCGGAGAGGCTCATGAAGAAAGGGGGATCGTCGACAACCAATGGGGAAGGGTTGGTAGTAGAGGGTCGTGGTGGCAAAAAGTAGAATTGCAAGAAGAAGGTGAGCAATCCTAATCCAAACATCAAGTGTTGGTACCGTGAGGAGGAGGGACACATTCAATCAAAGTGTTCCAAGTATAAGGAGGACTTCTTTGGCGTCGCTTCTATTGCTTTGGAGGAGGAATCTGATGCGTCTCTAATGGTGGAAGAGACTAAAGGTCCGAAAGAGGGTTGGATCTTAGACTTGGGATGTTCTCAACATATGTGTTGTGAGGAAAGAGTGGTTTATTTCCTATGAACAAATTGATGGGTTATGTGTTACCTTGCCTAATGGGAAAGAGGCAAAGGTTAAGGGTGTTGGTGAGGTTGAGATCAAGACTTATGATGGAAGGGCTCGAAAACTACGTGAGGTAAGGTATGTTTCGACACTTAATCGTAATCTCATATCTTTGGGTAGATTGGACGGCTTGGGGTTAGCTATTCATATCGAGGGAAGTCGCTTAGAGGTCACCACGGGGAGGAGTATGATCTTGCGGGGCGACGAAACAAACAAAATATCTTCATACTTGAAGGAGGATATGGAGGGCAAGTTTTGGCTCAAGGGGAGGCTTGCGGTTCGAACAAGATATTGGCCTTGAGGGGAGGGTTGTTAGGATTAGAATCCCAATATAGTGGTTTATTATGTTGTTCGAAGATTTGTGGAGTAGAGGAACCAAGGTAGGAACCTGGTCCGCCGCTCTACAAAAGTTTATATATATGTTTTTTCAGTTGTTGGTCTATGGAGTGGTCCATGAGGTGGTCTGCATAGCATATGAAGTTTTGTTGTATGACGGCAAATTTATTTCCGCAAGATTTTCGATTTGGCAAATTATTTTGTTTGTTTGATTTACTTTAATTAGTTTCCTAATTTAATGAGGTTTTTAATTAGGTAACTAGATAGTTTTTGATATGTGATATCTTTTATAATTATTATCTTGAGGGAAAGTATTATAATTCTAGTAGATTAGGATTTTTTCTTGTTTAGCCTATAAAAAGGGTCTAGGCCTAACTAGAAAATACACATAAAATAATTATTCTTGAGTGGAAGGAACCATCAATTGAGGGGGTTGTATTATTTTGGCTTGTAATTAGGTAACTAGATAGTTTTTGTTATGTGATATCTTCTAGAATTATTATCTTGGGGGCAAGTATTATAATTCTAGTAGATTAGGATTATTTTCTTGTTTAGCCTATAAAAGGCGTTTAGGCCTAACTAGAAAATACACATAAAATAATTATTCTTGAGTGAATCAAGTGAGGGAATTGTACTATTTTGGAGAAACTTAATAATACAATTTATTTTGAGGGGAGAAAATTAAAATTTCCTCAGAAACATTTGTCTCTTGTTTATTGTTATTTTGCTTTTTTCCATATTGTATTTGATTGTGGTTTTTGTGGTCTTGGACTAGAGATGGCCAACAGTGCGGGTCAATCCAGCCCATCCAGCCCAGCCCGCCTCTTGGGCACGTGTGGCGAGCCCACAAAAGCCCTCCCGGCTCCCAGCTCGAACCGTGAAATTGGTGGGTGGGCCGTGGGCCAGATTTTTTGAGCCAAACCCACAAAAGCCCGCTACTAGAACCGCCCAGCCCAGTCCACGGAATCGGTTCAGCCCGACCCATGAACCGGACCAGTCCAGCCCAAGTAATTATTCAACCAAATTGTGTATATTTTAATCAAATTGTATATATTTTAATCAAATTTCATATATTATAATTCAATCAAATTCAAAAATAATGAAATTATTCATTAATATTAATAATTGTATATATTTTAATTATTTTTAAAGGTTTTATGTAACAATAATAAATGATTCTAATGATTAAATAATTATGAAAAATAAAAATCTCATGCCGGCCCGCCAACCCAGTAGGCCCACGAACCGCCAAAACCGCTGTTTGAACCGTGAAAACCGGTAACAGACCGGTGTGGGCCAAGATTTTTCAGCCCGTGGACTAGCCCGCCCAAACCATGAATTTCACGGTCCGGTCCTGGGCCGTGAAATCTCAGCCCGGCCCACTAGGGCCCGCGGACCAGCCCACCCAGCCCGCACCAGTGGCCATCTCTATCTTGGATGGTGTTTATCACCAACAGGAAATTTAAGGAGTTGTTCTCTTCCCCCTTAAAAAAAATGACATTTTGAAGTCTGAAAATCAACAAACCTATCCTAAAACTGACAAAACGTAACATAGAAATTTAAATTTAAATTTAAATTTAAATTATCCTAAAATCAATTTCCATTCTATCATTGATCATGGTTTTAGAAGGTCAAATTCAATCATGAAAACTTTAGATTTGAAGTTTTATGGTGGAATTAAACCTTTAAACCTCAAATTTGACCTTTTTAGTGGAGGTGCTCACTATGAAAAAGAAAAAATTAAGAGAGAAGGAGTGACATCAGTGGGCTAGTGGGCGACGACGATAGTGGGGGAGGGGAGGACGTACGTAGCAGTGGCGATACATCAAGAGGGAGGGAGAAATGACGAAGCAGTGGTGAGAGGAGGAAGAAAGGTGAAAGGGCTATATACCAACCAAAACCCCCTAATATTAATGCTTAATGTCTCCTCTCTGGCTCTTCAGCTTACTCGAATGAACACATCTTCAGGTTTCATGTGGGATTTTAATCCCCCTACCTTTACACGTGGCGCGTCTCCATTTGCTTTCATTATGGGAAGCTTTCCCAATTATTGGTGTGCCACAATTTTGGGTAACCAACCTACATTAGTGGGAAGGTCCTTTTTTGTATTTTTTTGCAATGGGGAACCTAAAAAACCACTGATATGGGTGCTCTCAAGAATGCATATAATTGAATTTTCAAATATTATTTTAACCTTTTACCAAAAGTATAAACTAATTCTCCCATGAAGAAAAAGTATCAATTTGATTGAATCCAATTGAATAAGGAGACAATAGGGAAGTGACAAGCGAGACTCAATCTACGCTCACCATACTTTCACTCACTTTCTTTCTTTCCGTCATTTCCCCGCCAATAGTATTTTATTAAACAATTGCAACTCCCTCCCAAAAACCACCACTAAACATTCAACGAAATTCTCACGTAATTTTAAAACCCTTAATTTCTCTATGTTGATACGAACACGAAATTTCGCTGCAACAATATGTCCAATTCCTCAAAATTTTCTCTCTCCATCTATATTATTGTTGCTAATTTCATCAAAAACCCTTCAATTCAATAATCAAATTGAGTTCTCAAAGCACACAAATGATCCGTTGTGAGTCTATTTCGATTTCTTCAGGCTCTGATGGTCCCACAAATGCACTCTTCTTTCATCGGTTAGCAATTTTCTTCACTCCTTTAGTAATTTCAATCACTTGTTTTATTTTTGATCAATTTTATGTTCTGTGCATGAGAAATTTGAGTTTTAAGGTGTTGGAAAACTTGGAATTAGGGAATTTATATTTTAGGTTTTTATTGATAGTATGCTTTGGTTGATAATGATGTTAGAAATGTGCTTACTTTCTTATTTTGGAGGTTTTAATCCAAATTTCAATGTGAAATACTAC
The DNA here is from genome assembly GCA_947648045.1 of Beta corolliflora. Lineage (NCBI taxonomy): Eukaryota > Viridiplantae > Streptophyta > Magnoliopsida > Caryophyllales > Amaranthaceae > Beta > Beta corolliflora. The sequence goes on from CANSZD010002553.1 coordinate 71,165, forward strand.
TAAAAAGTTCGTTAGTAGTATTAAGTATGAAATATTCCCTAAAAGAAAAGAATTTTCATTCTATACGAAATACAATCAATTCCTATTTTATTTATCAGTGAAAATTAGAGAAATATACATTTGTGATTAATCCATAAACTTCGTACATAATAATATATTTTTTTCTATATAATAGGAAAGAAATATGTTAATATATCAATAACGCAAAAATCAAAGTGTCGCAAGTATGTTGAAATGGAGGAAACATATTGGTAGAAGGAGTTGATATACGAAGACTTTTGCTTAAGATTCTTACTATTTTGCCGTCCGTATTTTACTAAACACCGCCCGCATCCCGTATTATTTTTTTTTACCTAAAAATATAAAAATTTCAGAATCTTTTTAGTATTAACCGAACCAATTTTTTAATTCTACCATGTTGGAAACCACCATTTTTTCCGTTTCGGTGGAAACGGAAAAGCATTCGGTTCCACCATGGAGGAACCGAAATTATTTTTCGGTTTTACCATGGTGAACCGGAAAAACAATTCGGTTCCTCCATGGTGGAACCGAAATTTAATTTTGGTTCCTTTAAATACAGTGAAATTCGGTTCCTTGAAATACAGTGAAAAAAAAGAAATCTCAGAACAGGGGAGGAAGGGAGAAAGAGGAAGAAGAAGAAGAAGGGGTGGGGGGGACTTCGCGAGGGGGGAGGCTGCGGGGGGGGGGGGGACTCGGTGGCGCGAAGGGAGAGGAGAGGGAGGACCTGGGAGGGGCGCGCGAAGGGAGAGGAGACGGAGGACTGAGCGGCGCGAAGGGAGAGGAGGGGGAGGACTGAGCGGCGCGAAGGGGAGGGGAGAGGAGGGGGACTAGGCGGCACGTGCGAAGGGAGAGGAGATGGGGAAGGGGGGGAGAGGAGAGGGGGACTGCGGGTGTGGGGGGGTGTGGGGTGGTGGTGAGGTGGGGGGCTGGCAGGAGGTGGTGGTAGTGGTGGTCAGGTGGTGGTTATGGAGGAAGAAGAAGTGGAGGAGGGAGAAAGAAGAAAAAAAGACCGTATAAATACGGATGATATACAGTAAATACGGATGACAAATAACATGGCAGTTGCTTAAATTTCCTTTTGTCTTCCACCTTTACGATATGTTACATTTTATCTTGCATACACTTATAATTAGGAGTGTCATCGCGGAATTCAATTGCCTATCTCTGATCCCGAAGTTGAAGAAGTGTGAATGTCCCAAAAACGTTTTTGGCTTAGTGATTTATGATATTTTGAATTTTGAGCTATTGTCTGAATTTTGTTCTTTTTCTCATGTTTGGAGGGAGGGAAATAGTTTAGCCCATAATGTTGCCAAATTTGACCATGTAGACAATATGAAGCGTGCTTGGTTGGAGGACTTTCCTAAGTTTGCTTGTGACATTGCAATCTAGGATATGATTTGCTACCTCCAACTTGAATTATTTCCTTTTTGGCTTTGGCGATTAAGAAAAGATCCTTAATTATTTGTTCTCTTTTGTGTGGAATTTGAAGTATGTCATTTTGAATTGGAAAGGCTGTCCTAATTTATATCCAAGTGTATATCTCAGTGGCAATTTTTAAAAATGACTGGTATTCTGAAAAGTTCCCAGAAAATACGGGGTGTTTTGGGAAGTTATTTTCATAAGATTACAAAAAATGCTACTAAGATGTGCACTATTTGCATACTGTAGATATAGAGCAGGCGTTTCTCATAATCTGATTTTACTTTGTGAAAAGTTGGAAAAACTTGGTTCCATATTTTAGTTGGGCTAGCTTTAACTTTCCCCACCATCCCACTTCTTTCCCTCCATCAGTCCATGTATATTTTTTTTTGCTTGTGGATGCCTCTAAAGTTGTTATCAACTATAAACAGGTTTCCTGCTCATGATACTGATTCCGTCCACCACGCTGACTTACCTAAATGTGAAATACACCGCAATGTTGTAGCAGCTGTACAGTGTATAGACTGTGTAAAATATGGTTTACCTGTCAAACACAGCTATCATTGTTCAAACAAGTGCTTCTTAGATGCATGGAGGAATCATGTTTCGTATCATCACTATGCAAACATTAGCAATTCTTTTAAGGAAAATACTACAGTGCAGAGAAAGCTAAAGAGATGTAATTCATGGCCACCTGGTGAAATGGTGTCATGGTTTGATGAAAAGCTAGAAGTGGTTATACCAACAGGGAGGAATTGGGTCAATAGGTTGGGCCCTTCAAATGCTTTAGTACCATTAGCCAGTGATGTTGGCTTTAGTTTCACGCTGCAATCTGCAAGCCTATACAATATAGAAGCTGCAGTGAGTGCAAAAGAGACCTTTGTGACAGATCCTACTATTCAAAGGCTAAATTTGTCGGCCCGTTCTATAATTTGGCTTCCAGACTCAAAGAAAGTTGAGAAGTTTGACATTACTAGAAAGGTTTCTAGAGTTGGAAATTTTAATGTTCTGACTTATAATATTTTGTCCGATATCTATGTATATGTGGACAAATATCATTACTGTCCCACATGGGCTCTCACCTGGGAATACCGCCGTAGAAATCTGCTTCTTGAAATTATACTATATGATGCAGATATTTTGTGCCTTCAGGAGGTAATGGTTCTCAATGAGTTTCATGACTATCTGCCATCCTACTTGTGTGTGCTCGATTTGCTTGTTAGCCATATGCATATCTGCAAAATTTGTCAAATAGGAATAACTCTTGTGTGTTACATTTTGTAATTGGAGCAGGTGAAAACTGTTTTTATTATAAACTCTAAGTCCATTATTTGTGTTTTATGGGCCTACTTTTCTTTGGCAGGTTCAAAGTGACCACTTTGAGAATTTTTTCAAGCCAGAGTTGGAATTTTTTGGCTATTCTGCTGTCTACAAGAAAAAGACTAAAGAGGTATTTTTGCAAATTTGGTGTTTATTCTTATTGGTATGCTAAGAAATAGGCTCCTGGATGGCAATGAGGATATAACTTGATTATTCTTAGTGCTAATTTACTACTTTATATTCTTATTTTGAAATAAGAATGCGTGTAAGACCTTGGGGAAGGTAGATATATCAACTGGCCAACAAAATCTTCCTAGCACTTTATGTGGTGTTAAAACTTGTTCTGTTCTCATGTCTTACATTTTTGTGATTTACACAGGTATACACTGGAAATGGGTACACAATTGATGGATGTGCCATTTTTTTCCGCAATGACAAATTTAAGGAGGTCATAACCTATGAGGTAAAAGAAACCTTATCTTTCAAGGGGATTTGTGGGTTTATTTTGAATGCTGATACATTATTATGTTTGATTTTGATTTTTTCCTTTGGTTATAGTTGGAGTACAGTAAGTCTGCATTGTCGTTGATGGGAAAACTGGAAGCGAACCTGAGAGATCAAGCTGGAGTTCGTCTGATTAAGGTCTATTCTCTATATTCTTGTTCTGTTGTTCATGCAATCATACAGATTGGTTTTCTTATAACTGCCCTCAAGTCATTGCTTTTTTTGTGCAGATTGATTAAGGTCTTTTTTTTTTGTGCAGGACAATGTAGCACTTGCTGTCATATTGGAGATGGTGGACAACGCTGCTGAGAGTGCTACATCTTTTTCTAGACTTTGCGTGGTGCTGTTTGACTTTCTATTACTTATTGCTTTGTATTAGTAATTTATACTCCCTCTATTTTCTTTTAGTTGCAATAGTTTGAGTTGCATGTTTGCTAATGCATTACTTTGACCATTAAAATCTCTAGTTATCTATTAGCTAAAATTATAAAAAGGATGTAATTTTGAAAACACATTGAGATAAATTCGATGGAGTCTTAAATACTATCATTTGTTTCTATATATTAATATAAAATTTCCGGTTAAGGTTAGCAAATGAATAGTGCCAAAATTAAAAACACTGCAACTGAAAAAATTAAGAAGGATGCATGTTTCTCAGACAGTAACAGTAGGAAGTGCCAGTTTACATGCTTCATTTTGGTCACTCTACAGTTTATGTGATGTTGTTCTAAGTTGATTGTTTAAAAATTATGTTATTGGTTATGTAACTGATGCATTTTTCACGATCTATTTCTTTCTATGCAGGTAAATACACACATCTATGCTGGTAAGGGCTTCCCGGATGTAAAGTTACTCCAGGTATATTAGGATCTTTTATTGTCTCTATACTCGTGCTGGCGTACAAAAGCCTGACATGGTAGTCTTTTCTTATGTAAAGGTTTCTGATCTTATCAATGAGATTGAAAAGAATATTGACCCAAGAATGCCTCTCTTGATCTGTGGGGATATTAACTCTTGTCCTGGAAGGTGAGGCATCTAATTTTAGCACGAGGATTGTATTTTGAATTTTGCTGATTTTTACTGACATGGATTTCATGGTGAATACGGGTCATTTTTGTTTGTATATTAGTTTTAGCTAGTAGATATCAATGATTAATATGCTGCTACGAGGAACTGAATCAAAGTAAGGACAGAATAAATGAGAAAAGGCATGAAATATGCCAAGGTTAGATTAGATTGTCTTACCAGAATAGGTGATCTCATTCATTACAACCTGCTTTCTCTTTTGAGAGGTGAAGATATCCAAATTGTGTTTCTCTCTACTTTCGAAATTACATTCCTTCTGTATCTGTTACAGCATTTCTTACCCTTTACTTGCTCTCCTCTATCCGCTAGCTAACTTCTTAGTCAATTCCCCTTCTACTCCTATCAACTAATGCAAGGAACCACCTAAACCTCCTATTTCGTGCACATATGCTATAATGTAACCAAGGGCTAACTTCTTGAGAATAAATAAATGAGCATTATGCCTTCAACTTGGCAAGCTTTCCACATATCCCATGGAGATACCTTCTCAGACCCTGGCTGTAATGGGAAGGGGTTGGCTGGACTTAGGGTAGAATGATTCTGCTGCTGACAAGTGAGACAAGCTTTCACATACTATCTCGCTTTCTTTCTCATCCCAGGCCGAAACCACTCTCAAACTATCTTTTGGTAGGTCTTGAATCCCCTGCACTGCCCCCCTATAGGATACTCATGGTATTCTTTAAGTAGAGAGTTAGGGTCAAGGGAGAGTCCTTGGGGATGACAATGCACACTTTTGTGCCTCAAAATACCATGATCTAAGCTACACCTCTTGGAACATAATTCCCTGCCTCTACGTGTGCTGTGAGCCCCTTCACATCCCCATATGAAGTAATTAGAGCACTTAACTTCACAGAGCGAGCAAACTCCCTAAAGACTGCACCAACCACTGTATATGAAGCCCTTGGCTTTTAGTAAATTTTAAATCAAACCCCATAAAGTTCGCTCACCCGCTTCTTTTTACTCCAATAAATTTGACAATGAATTCTTCCCAGGAGATAGTGTCTCCATTTTCGCACGGCGAGAACTATAGCCATTAACTCTGTCTCATATATGGACTTAAGCCTAGCCAAAGGTCCCAAAACATTGTTGAAGTATGCAATTGAGTGCCCATCGTTTAGCAGAACTTCTTCTAAGCCAAACCCAGAGGCGTTAATCTCCAATATGGAGATCTTGCTGAAATTGGGCCTAGTATGGATCAAGGCAGTCATCATGGCTTTCTTGAGGTTGTTAAGGGTGTGGAGCCTCAGTTGTCCACCCATAACTATGTTTGCATATGCAGCTATGAACTTCCTATAATATCCTTAAACCCAAAAATCCTAGAAGCTCTATCTTGCACCTTGCTCAAATTAATTAACACCCATCACATGTGAGGTGTACCGAACTCACATTTCTTCCCAGTGGCATGTAGGTGATGTTTAGCCAAGGTTCCCAGCACCAATGTGAGGTGTTGTGCATGTTCTTTGTTGCTATGCTTTACACACGGATATCATAAAAAAAGACAAATATAAACTTTTGCAAAAATGGCGTGAAGACCTCACTCATTAAAGCTTGAGAAGTGGTTGGTGCATTAGTAATTCCAAAGGACATTACTAGGAACTCATAGTGTCCTCATGAGTTCTAAAACCAATTTTAGGGATATCCTCCTTCCATATTTGATGATATCCTGATTTGAGATCCAACTAGGAGAACACTGGCTCAATACAATTCATTTAAGAGTTCATCTACAACTGGAATAGGTAACTTATACGGAATTATTACCGTATTTGACGCTCTATACTCTGTACAAAAATAATAAGATCCGTTTGTTATCTTCACTAACAATGCAGGATTAGAAAACAGGCTATTTGATATTTGTATGATCCTGGTTTCAGCATATTATGGATCAGTTTTCAATATCATCCTTCTGGATTTAACGATACCTTTGTGGCCTTACACTAACCGGGTTTGTACCATCCTTTAAAATGATTGCATGCTCTTGTCCTCTTGTGGTAGGAAGGCCATTAAGCATGTGAAGCACTTCTTTATGTTGTTTAATGATCACCTTTTGAATTCCAGGTAGTGACTCAGTGAAATCAACAATCGCTGCACCTTGCTCCTCTGATAATAACCAGAAACTCATTTTCCTCTTTTCCTAGTGTTCTGATCATAGCTTTCTGGGAGATCATAGTTCCTCCTAAGATGGATCTCCGTACTGAGTTAACCCCCCCCCCAATACTTAGAACTTAAGATTTCATGTCTTCCAGTTTGTAGTCATAACTCATATCGCCTAACTTTTCCAACAATTGAACCCCTAGGATTAAGTCACATTTTCCCGAAGGTAGAGGTGACAGTCCACTACTGAGGCTTTCTTGAATTAAGGGTGACAGCTTGGTACTCTCCCCTGACCAAGGATACACCAAATGCTTTGGATAGAGTCAAGGGTAAGCCTTACTTCTTGACTTCATCTACTGAAATAAATGCATGTAACTCCTGAGATTCCATCATCACTATCACCTCCTGGCCTTGGATCTCTCTCATCATTTCAAGTGTTTTTGGGCTAGTTATACTCACTATAGAGTTCACGGAATTTTCAAACTGTGTAAGATGAAATATGTCCTCTATGAGATCAGGTGAAGGGTCTGGATCACTCACCAAGCCTGTTTCCTCTTCCTCTCCTTCCTCGTGCATTTAACAAAACAGGCCAAGGATAGACTAGATTGCATGACTATCGAGGTGATCTCATTTAATCACAACCTACGTACTCTTCAAGAGGTGAGGATCTCTAAACCGTGTTCTCTTTTACTTTTCAGAATGATCTACTGATGTAAGTTTAAATACACTTCCCAAAGATAGGATGATGGATTTTAACTTATGGAAATTAGAATACTCACGGATCACTTAGGAAACTCACGTAACAAGAAAGATAGACCAAAACTTAAGAACACACTCAAAGTTTTGGGGTTTTAGGCCGGAGATAAGACTCTCTCAATCTCCTATAAGCTTACTACTCAAGAAGTCACTCAAAGTAATAAGGGTACTCTCAAAATTGAGACAAACTCAAAGTTAAAATGCTTAAAACACTAGTTTTTTTTTATCAATCACACAAAGCTGATCTTCTACTTATCATTAGCTCCCTCTTTATAAGAAGTATAGGCAGCAAAGAAAATGAAAAAAGTACAGCTCAGAACAACCCTAAAACCGTCCATAATGTAACGGTTATAAAGCACAAAAGACTCCCCCTTTCTTTCCTCTTGTAACGGTCCATAAATGCACCATTAATGAGCAGAGCTAAACTCACACTAATCACTAGGCTGATCATTAGGGCAAGAGTTACTAACTCTTAGCTTTATTACAAGCATAATTTCAACACACTAGTGCATAAAAGAATTAAAACACACATATGGCCCAAAACAGCGAATGGGCTGAACAGTCACGTGCCTAACCATGCACCACCACGCTTCTCCTTGACAGCAGCTCCAATGGGCTCTAAGGAACATCTCATGTAAGATAATTGACAAACTCGGGCTTAAGAGCAACCTTGAATTGTAAGATGATCCAAATCCAATAATTGAAAAGATCATCTAATTTCAATATTTTCAGTCGCTTTGTCGCATTTGTATCATCTACACTCCTGTATTTATTACATCATCTCCTATCTTTTACATGCTCTCCACATGCCCGCTACTAATTTGTTAGGCAATTCTCCTTCTACCCCCATCTCCTACTTGCTGTATCTAACTTAAGGGGATCATTGATTAATCCTTGACTGCCTTCTAGCATATATGAATAGAATAGGAGGTGTAGGTGGGTTCCTTGCATTTGCCTATACTTGCTGTATCTAACTTAAGGGGATCATTGATTAATCCTTGACTGCCTTCTAGCATATATGAATAGAATAGGAGGTATAGGTAGGTTCCTTGCATTTGCCTATACTTGTTGATATTTCTAACTGCGTCGTTTCCAACAGTTCTAAAGTTCTAGATTACGTATTAAATTTCTTGCTGGCTGCCAATGATTTATTCATGCACTCAACGTTTTGAATATCTTCTGTGTTAAACCTTATGTCTCCATTGTGCTTGAAAAATGCTTGTATACTGCTAGCCTACTACTAATTCCTGATAATCAAATATATATCAGGTGCAGTGGTGGATTTCTATTGAACTTCTTGCTTTCAGTCCTATATAGTTGTCCATCTTGCTATCTTTATTGTTAATGTAACTATGACCATTATAATTTTTGATGGCTTCGGGATTCGGAATAAAGGCTTCATGGGCTGAAGTCCAATGATGAGAAATGAGGGCTGATTTACTGTGATTGCTTGTTAGCTGTCACTTCTCAACATTGAGCAAAATATAGACAGGTCAATGGCTTCGATATATGGGGTTTGGTTGTGTAGTATATAAAATGGACTGATCAACGGGTTTTTGAGGACTAGGATTCCTGAATTAATTGGGGGAGAAGAAGGAAAACAGAGGTGTATAAAGGCGACTTAGAGTTTTTGCCAAATGTTTGCGTAATGCAACTTTAGTTTGTTACTATGCTCTCCATTCAAATCGGAAAGCAGAAAATGCATGTGGAATCTATATATGATGGTCATAAATTTATCACGATCTGTTTCTTACGCAAATATCTTTTGTTGCAGTGATCCTTATGTTCTGCTCACAAAACATGAGTTGAATCCTGAATATGCAGAGGGACCTGATCCACTGTGTATATATCAGCATCTCAAACTTCATCATTCAATGAAATTGGTAACTTCTAATTTGAGCTTCTTACATCTTTTCATGACTGTTGGAAGTTGTTACATTGCTCAAATTAATATATGGGCAGGTTTATGTAGTAATTGTGATGCTTCTGCTGGTATTGATCAGCAGGTGCATTTCTCTTTCCATATTTCAAATATTTTTAATGTATGAATTTATATTGATACAGTGGGTATTTCATTCCAGGCAAGTGCTTATGCATCAGGATTCCTTAAGCCTGTCAATGATATTGAAGGACGAAGGTCAATTATGATGCATCCTAAAACAGGGGAGCCTTTTTTCACCAGCTTGACACGGATCCATGGAAGTACCTTGGATTATATATTTTACACAGGTATTCTTCAACTAAATGTCTTTGTCATATCGCTTACCAAGATTTAGTTTTCTATGTTATCTTTTTCTTCCTGCTGTTTTACAAAGTCATTTTTTTTAAGTTCTTGGAAGGGGTAAGGCTGTGTAATTCCTGAACTCAGACCGTGCCATATAGGAGGCTGGGAGCCTTATCAAGTGGGTTGATGTATAGCTTCTTTATTTTCTTGTACCCTCAGGTTTGCCCGAAGTCATGTCTTGTTTGCTATAAGGATCACCTTTCTTTAGCATGTGGATGTTCTATTTTCTAGTAGATAATCATAAATTACCTTACAAGCTTTATTGCTAAGCTGTATTGATAGTTTCAAACTTTCAATTAACTGGTCAAAAAACCTGGTACTGAAAGACAATTTGTTTTGTTTTTGATAATTTACTCATCTTGCTGTTTGATGACTAATTACTTATTTCTTGCTGTTTGATGACTAATTACTTGTTGATATCTGAACTCACAATATAAGAGGCACACCATGTATGAACCTAACTATACTTTCTTGACTTCAAGTACTTACATATTCATGTGTACTATATATCTTAATGCTTAGGTCATTGTTTTTGAAGTGTAGTTAGTTGTGTGAGTGTAATCTATCTATGCATTTACTTGTGTTAAAAACGAATTTCTAGCTTATACTAAATATGATTGTTTTTACAGTGGATAGCTTGGAAGTTGAAGGCCTCTTGGAGCTTCCTGACTATGAGAGTGTGGGTAGAGCACTTCCCTCACCTTTGCAGTCATCAGACCATATTGCTCTTATGGGATGTTTCAGAATAACAAGACCATTTCTTGGGTGAAACAAAGATGGTATGTACACTAGGAATTTTATACATAGTCTTTATCTTTTATGCCCTGGTTCATAAATTTGCTATAGTAATTCTGGTTGAATAAAACCCCACCATGACAATTGTGTTATGAATGTTTTATGATAGCTTGTGTTTTGCATCGAAGACTTTAGTAACTATATCTTGTGTTAACTTTTTTTGGGAGGTGCAACAAATTTTTTTTTTGGCTTGCCTCCTGACCTCTGCTAATGAACTTGTGATTGTGGAACATTGACGAAATTCTAGAGAAAACATGCTTTGATCTTGCTTTTGATGTTGTCCTTTACTCTTTTAAGACCCTCTGTTAATTATGATTGTGGAACATCGGCGACATTCTAGAGAAACCACATTTTGATCTTGCGTCTAATGTTATCCTTTAGTCTTCTAAGACCCTCTCTCGAAATGCAGATATCTGCTTTTGATGGTTACCTCACTTTTCAGATGTTCTTTATTCTTTTATTTTTTATTTTTAAGGTAGATCATTTTTAAAAAGTTACTTGAAGGGTAAGTAGATTTTAGAGAAAAGAGAGTACAGAAAAGATGATAAGAAAAGTAAAGGAGAAATAAAAGAAATTAGTGATATCAATTTATGGAAAAAATTCTAATGTTATTTAATATAATCGTAATAAGGACATGTACAATCTTAGTTAGCTACTTTCTTTATAGCAGAGGCTAGTGGCATACTATATTTCATCTGCTATATCTCTTCATGAGGTCTTAAAGGCTGATTCAAGAGATAATGTCGAGTGAACATGAGATGGTATAAGCATTTGTTGGAAAATTTATGTTCATTTTGAAGTCAATTAACTTAAATTTTTAAATATATAATATTTCAATCAGGTAATAGAACATACAAATTGAGAAGCCCTCCTAGTCGGGTATTACCTAATTTGTCCTTAATGATATAAAATAATTTTGAGGCGGGACAACATTGAATATCTAACTAATTAGCCGAATGGGTATAAATAATGCACCTTTTTGTCAATTTAGTATGATGCTGGCGACATTAGGTATAGAAACCGCATCCGGAGAGAGACAAATAGGTCTACTTTTTCATCAAAATTAATAGCATGAGGCGCATACTGTTGACTGTCTTAATTTTTTTTTTTCCTCATATTTCTCCTAGATTTTTGTTACTCTTTGAACTAATTATTGGTTGAATTTAACATAATGGGACCCGAAATTTAATCCCACAAAGGTACTAGATCATTTGAACAATAAGGTCTTTGAGTTTGTAGTAATAGAAAAGAAAAGAAGAAAATCTAAGAAACAAAGAACAATGAACACCTCGCGCCTCATATTATAAGCTTGGCAAAAAAGTACGATTATGTGTCATTGGCTGCATTTTCTTATATTTAAATGTCGTTGTCATCTTTTTTTTATACCAAAAAGGATACAAGGGTGCAATTTTTTATACAAATCTCGTGAATTGGCCATGAATATCTATACAAGTAGCATTAAGATTAGTCGGTTGCTTTATTTTGAATTTGTGATGATGTTTTGTTGAGACCTTTTCATACACATAATGCTAAAAAGATGATAGTATAAGATTGTCATGACATGACTTGTAACGAAGGTAATTCTACATAGAAGCCCTTTTATAATTTAACATAGGAGTGTTAGAATCGTGTCTCACTGCTTTTGACTTGTAAATTTTGAATTTTTTTTTTGGTGAAAGAAGTAATGCGATATATATTAAAAGTCAATTACATCGTTATGTCATTAAGCCTATTACATTCCGAAAGAAAGTAGTTCAAACAATAACTAGGGGGTTGGGGGAAAGTCTTAGCTACGTTCATGTCATGGGGGGATGGAGTCTCCTGATTCTTGCTAGCTGGTCCGCCGTTATATTGTCCTTGCTGGAGATGTGCTTCACCTGTATGTTCCGGAATCTATCCCTGCAATCAATAACAATAGAGGAGCACACAGTGCTACTATTAAACGAACCATTAAGGAGATCAACAGCTCCTTTACAACCTGAGAAAATAATGAGATCCTGGATGTGATAGTACATGGCCTGAGTGAGGGTTTCCCGTAGAGCTAGGAGTTCAGTCATTAGAGGGTTATTTGATAGAATTTGTTTGTCAAAACCACTTAGCCATTTACCCTGCGGGTCTTGGAAAAAGCCGGCAATACAAGAGGGGGAGTCATGATGAATGAAGGAGGCATCAACATGGCAAGACATTCAACCCTCAGGGGGTTTTTTGCGAGGTAGCACTTGGGGTGGTGTGCATCGGGTTTTTGGCTGATTAATGCTGCGAGGAGACAAAGTGTTTGGCTTGAGCAATTGCAGTCCTAGACACTTGGGCCTGGGTCGACGAGGCCTTGGTGAAAATGAAATTATTTCTAGCTTTCCAGATTTCAAAGCGAACGAAGGTGAATTGGGTGTTCCAAGGGATCCCTCCCTCGATTTTTTGGTTAGATACATTTTGATCAAATTATTCAGATCATATTCTAATTTTGTGAGACAAAATTATATTTTGATGTAGTACAAGAAATAGTCAAAGATATTTTCATTATGTATTTGAAATGAACATTCAATCATTCATTTTAAGGTTTGACATTTTTAGATTGTTTGTCTTAAAAAGTTAAGACTTGTTGTGTTACCAATTAATGTGGTTTTGCTGAACTTAACTTATTTTTGTTGAACTGATTTTTACTGAACTTATTTTTGCAGAACTTAACTGATTTTTGCTGAACTTCACTTATTTTCTGAACTTGACTTATTTTTGTTGAGCTTATTTTTACAAAACTTATTTTTATCGAACTTAATTTATTTTTGTTGAACTTAACTTATTTTTGCTGAATTCAACTTATTTTTACTGAAACTTATTTTAATAAGCTGAGGAGAACAAAGCCTTAGTTGTAAACTCAATCAAAGATTTTGGATTCTGGAAATACTTTAGCCCTTAAATAGGCACTTTCTCTTCTATTTGTAATTTCCTTCAGTTTATTGTGTATTGCCACCTGATTCATGATGCATCCTAGTTATGTTCTGAAGTAAGTCATGATTTTAAAATTGCAAGTAGTTTTTTTTGGTGAAAAAGTGAACTTAGATTAAATAAAGTACTTAAACAGTCATACAATCCGCCATGTAAGCGTCTATACAATAACTAGAGGGGGTCGGGAAAATCCTAGTTACATTCGCACTAGTTTCATTACTACGAGCGTTCTTAGCTATACTATCCGCTACATTGTTGTACTTCCTGCTGCAATATTCAATCTTCACACTCGGGAGGGCCTTCCACAACTTTCTGCAAACACAAAGTAAACTTGCATATTTATTAGCATACCCATCATTATTACAAAGTAGATTTCGAACACGAAAGCAATCCGTAAATATAATAGCATGGGTGAAATTATGATTTCCTGCAATTTGTAATCCGACTCTAATGGCCATCAACTCAGCCATAAAGGAGTCCCGAGCCAAAGTTTTTGGACAAAACCCCAACCTCCACTCATTTCCTAAGTCTCGTACAACCCCCCAAGCCCAATATTTTCCCAAATGTTCAAGAAGGAAACATCTACGTGGATTTGGTACAAGATGTTATCGGGGATATTAGGCCGAGGCCCAGCACTGTTTTGTGCAGCCACGTTACCCAATTTTTGGGGCACAACAGAAGCCAAGCACATCGCTTTGTGAAGGATCGATTGGGCGGGGCTAGGAGATTTGCCGTTGAGGCTACACTCATTACGATCTTTCCGGATCTCATGACATAAATAAGGGAAAAGTGTAGCCCATTGGATCCCCTTATACACAGTCTACTTCCAAATCTCCCTTAAGCCAGTCGACGAATGAAGTTTGGGCTGGACAACTAGGGGCTGCAATCATCCATATATCTACTGAGAACCGACAGTTGCGTATAATGTGGGTAGAATATTCGTTGACCAACGAATACCTAGGACATAAGGAATCCGGTACTATATGACGGCCAAACAGTAAAGCTTTGTGGGCTATACGATCTCTCCATAGTAACCAGAAAAAGAATTTGAGTTTGGGTTCCAAGCAAATGTTAAACAGATAGGGAGACATAGGATCTCCCTGACGCAGCCTCCTAGAATGATTGAATGAATCCGTTTTCCTACCATTTACTAGAACTGCAGAGGAAGCTTGGGAAACACAATTCATTATGAAGTCAACAGATTCAGTGTCAAGGTTACACAATTTCAGACACGACCTCACAAAACCCCACTCCACTCTGTCATAGGCCTTTTCAAGGTCTATTTTTTAGAACAAACCACCCCCATTTCCCTTTATTTTTCCAGCATAGAATGGAGAATTTCGGAGGCTACTACCAGGTTAATATCAGCACCCCTACCCTTGATGAAGCTATTTTGATTAGGGGAGATCCAAGAAGGGATTAACGGCTTCAATCTATTGACAAGGATCTTAGTAACCAGCTTATACAGGGAGTTGCATAGACTTATGGGTCTGAATTATCTAATCGTTTTAGGAGATTGTTGTTTTGGGATAAGGTAAATTAGGGTATGACAGAGATCCCCAGGGATGCCTCCCTGTCTGAACCAATGTTGAATCTGACCACACACATCCTCCCCAATGATATCCCAAGATTTCTGAAAGAAAAGAGGATGGAATCCATCAGGGCTTTCATTGGTTTCATGCTAAAAAGAGCTTGCTTAATCTCACAGCTAGAGGGCGGGGAGACAACATTAAACATGAGATTGGGCAGACCTTGATAGAAGTCCAGAATATGGGTCCTAATACCCTCGGGGGCAGAGGCGGAGCCAGCATGGGTCACGTGGGGTCACGTGACCCCTCGAATTAAAAAAATATTTTGAAGGATATTCGTAAAAAAAAAAAAAAAAAAAAAAAAACTGCTCCAAAGGCCGCCGAGTAAAGGAGAGAGGAGAGAGGAGAGAGAAAGAAAGAGAAGAAAGTTTATCTTTCCTTTGCATCTCGTTTCCTTCACCCCTTTCTCTCATCATATCTTTATTCTCTTTCTGAAAAATTATGAAACTCTGAATTTCTCAAATCTATTCTACTGAGATTTAATCCGTTTATTTCTTTTTCTCAAATCGAACAAATCTTTCGACGATCTATGTTTAGAGTACAATTTCTTTGGTGTTCTTCGATGGATGGTTTCACAAATCCGATTCATGACGCTTTTTACAGCGGTGGTACTCCTCATCTTCTCTCTCCGGGCCTACTGCTATCGAACTCCAAGGTTTTATCTTTCCCCCTTTTTTAAAATAATTTCCTCACTCCTATTTACCTGTTGTTATTGTTCATAATGGGTATATAATTGTTGAAAAAATAGCTCGAAATCACTGGCTAATGATAGTGTTACGACTTACGCATCATTGCATATTTGCATTGATTCTCTTATGATAATTTCGAGTTCTTTTGTGATATGATGATGGATTACTTAATTTCAGAGGGTAGTGAGACGGAATTTTGATTTTTTTGGGTTTAAAATTATGTTTTTAAGGTAAAATTTGTAATCTAGTGTTCGAAATTTGATTTCAGTGGGTGAGAAATGAATAGCCGAGTTGTGATGATTGAGGAAACGTGAATCGCTTGCGTTTTGATGGATATGGAAACGATTTGATCAATTCATTTGGTGAGTTTTCAGATCTGAGGTTTTTTTGATTTGTAGATATTTGATCTTGAACTTTTAATTTTAGATTTCGTCTTTTCTTTTTTTCGATCTTGAAAATCATTTTCGTTTGCTAATTTTTTTGTGAATTAAATGATTTTCTGGGGTTTTTTTATTGAATTTCATTTCTGGGGATTTATTCTCTTTTCATTTTATCTTCTTTTAATTATTTGTACTTTTGAATGATTTATTTTCTTTTGCTTTATATGTGGGTTGACAAGTAAATTGGATGATTGGATTTTGGATATTTGTCGTGTATTATTTGGAACATAGGAGGTAATGGCTTTTTCCCCAAAAAGTTATAATATGGACCTTTACCTATCGAAATATGGTTATTTGTTTCTATAAAAGTATGAATATTAGACAATGTTTGTTGCGTCGTAAAATTTTTAATATTGAATATCTTTTGTCTGATTTTGTGACCCCCCGATTTTGAAATCCTGGCTCCGCCACTGCTCGGGGGTCCTTAATATCCATTCCCACCTGATCTCTTAAACACAAATTTTTCGACTTGGCACGTTTTATAGAGACACTACGGTGAAAATACCTAGTATTGCGCTCACCCTCGGTTATTCTCTCCGCTTTGCTTTTAGCTCTCCATAACAACTCCTCCTGATCAAGAATCTCCAAGAGTTCTTTTTGAAGATTCATCTCCAAATCTTGGTGAAACTCGGACCGGGGATGGGATTGAAGATATTTTTGGGTTCCTTTTAGGCAGGCGAGAATCGATTTCTTCCTAACATAAATGTTCCCAAAAGTTTGTTTGTTCCACAGGTAAGGGCTTCCTTAGTACATGACAGCTTGACACTAATATCCCTCTAACCTCTAGGCCAGGCATGGTCAATGACACCCAAGAACCTATGGTCCAAGGTCCATATAGGTTCAAAACGGAACGGTTTTTCCGTTTTTCCCCTATAAGCGGGTAGTTGGCTTTTGTAGTTTGGCGTTTGATGAGTGAGTCGTGATTGAATTCTGCCTCTACAAGCTAGGAAATCTCGAGAATGTATAATTCATGAGCTTAATCTGTTGGTTGACGGTCCTAATAATCTCAGATCTGAAATTTTCTATAATTGTTTGAAGGCCAGTCTGTGAAGAGAGTCTTAGTTCCAGTTCTTTAATTAGAATTGTTGGCCTGTGGAAACTTCTTAGAGCAAGGTTTATGATTTTCAATTTGGAGGAGGCTGATCTAGTGATCTTCCATCACAAGACTTACACGGTTACACCTGACTCGGATCCATCTTTTCAGAAAAAGTTGGAAAATTAGATTTTCCTTGACTTCTATTCATGACTCCATTTCTTAGGCTCTATTTTCCTCAACTTCTATTTGTTGAACTTAATTATTTTTCCCGAACTTGACTTACTTTTGCTGAACACTCATGTTTACATAACTTACCTTATTTTTGCTTAACTTAAACTTTGTTATTGAACTTAACTTATATTTGTTGAACCAAACTTATTTTAGTAAGAAGAACAAAGTCTTAGTGGATATTGGGAAATAGTGTAGCCTGTGGCCTAGTGGTTTGTCACTAGAGCAAGAATTTTTCTTTTCTAGAAATACTAGGATTTATTTGTAGCTGTTAGACCCTTATTGCAAGCTGGAACCTTTTGTGATCAGCTGATTTTCTGATCAATTATGCTCAAATTAAGTAAAGCACAATAATGAAATTTATCTGATAAAAGAGGCAATCATGTCATTTTTGGGTTGTTTTGCGTTTAGATCGGTTGGGTTCAGGTTTCTCTTGGTAAATTCAGGTCGGGTTCGGATTTCTCTCATTAACTTTATTCGGATTATTAGGATGGGTAGAGATTACCAGCTTTACTTTTTTTTATGAGTTGATTATGGTAATTAGCATATGCTGCAAGATAGTGGAATTCAAGTCTTGTTCTATCCAAAGATGGATCAGCATTTACGGAAAAATGTGCACCCTTGAGAGTTGAGACATTAATGCAACCGTAGCTTGCTATGAGTTTTGCAGCTGGTGAATACAATAGAATATTGAATACTCCTAGCAAGCAAAATGTTAGGGGTCATTGAATAACTAGTCTGGACTATAAATGAAAACCTTGTCTGCGTATCCAATAGTAAATGAACTTCCCTCCTACCTGGTAGCGACCCCAGCCTTTATTTGTGGGGCTATCTCTCATTTTCTTTTCTTTAACTTGTTTTTTGCGACTAAATAAAGGAAATTGAGCCCATGGCAAATGGCAATAATAGTATTAGATTCCTCACAATTTCTTTTCTTCCATTTTACTATGACTAGTCTTATATGCACGCAATGTGTGAGAAAATATATAGAGACTTAAATTAGTTGCTAATTACATCTAACAAATCGGGAACTTTAAATTTGTAATCAGTTTATTCCACTAAATTAGGGACTTTTAAATTTTTTCAATAATTTAATTGAGAGGGAAATAATTGATTGTGTTGTAAATTTTTATTGTTTTCTTTTTGTTATGCTTTTTTTATCTTTTTATTTTTTACTTAATTAGTTAGTTACATCCTTTTTTTTCCTTTTTTTTTTTTGGTGTCATACCCCTCTTGACATATATAATAGAGATAAGATTATGACACCTAAGCTGATAATTGGAAAAAATAATTCCCATATGGTCCTCCTATTTTCGCCCTTCATGGTAATCTGAGGAATGAACCATTCATTTCTTTAAGGAGTGAATCCCATTGCATGGCAAGTGGCAACAGGTATTAAGCTTATCATCTGTAATTCCATCCCTGCCCCATTAAGGTGTTATTTAATTTGCATGATGCACGCAATCTCTAACACACACTTGCAAAAAAAATTTATTTCTATATAATACTCTAGGAAAAAACTTTACTTTTCTTTTGACTTTTCATATTTTTCAAGTATAAGTATTAATTACTATTTTGTCTTATATATTCTCTCGTCGTTCATTAAAGATCTTTCCATTTGCATGTGACATGGTTTCTAATGCACACATATGATCATCAATATTTTCTTTCACGTTTTAGTATATATTATGAAAAATTAATATTTTGATAATATATGTTAAAATAAATTTATAAAAGGTCCAACAATATATATATTTTTAACGGTTTTTTCACCATATACCCCTGACAATTTTTTTTTTGCACCGTATACACTCGTAAGTTTCTAAATTCACCATATACCATCCACTTTTCAAAAAATACATCAACTTGCCCTTATGACTAACGGTGTTAGACTTCCGTTAGTCATTATGCCCTAATCCCCCCTAACCCTAATTAACTAACCTAAACCTAAGTCAAACCCTAACCCTAACCCCCTAATCTAATACCCTAACTCTAACCATCACCCCTCCCCCACCCCTTACCCCTAGCCACCCATTGCCCCACCACCCAGCCCCCTCCCCCCCCCCTCCCCCTTCCTCCCCCTTCCCCGCCGGTCGCGCCGCCCCCTCCCCCCTCCCCCTTCCCCGCAGCGTCGCGCCCCCCCTCCCCTTCCCCTCGCGCAGCCGTGAACCCCCCCCTCCCCCCTTCTGCACCGAAACCCCTTCAAACCCTCGCACCGAAACCCCTTGAAACCCTTCGAAACCCCTTCAAACCGTCGATTTTTTTTTTCATTTCAGGGAAGGAAGAGGGAGGGGGAGGGGTTGCGCGGCGTTTGTGGGGAAGGGGAGGGGAGGGGGGGCGTTTGCGGGGGAAGGGGAGGGGGGGGGCTCACGGCGGTTGGGGGAAGGGGAGGGGAAGGGGGCGGGGGGGGGTGGGGAAAGGGGTGGGGGGGGGGGGGTGCTAGGTGTGGTGGGGGGAAGAGGTGGGGTGGGGGAGGGGTGGTGGGTGGGTGGTGGGGGAAAGGGGTGGGTGGGGGAAGGGCGGAAGGGGTGGGGTGGTGGGAGGGGGTGGGTGGGTGGCTAGGGTTAGGGTTAGGGTTAAGGTTAGGGTATTAGATTAGGGGTTTGGGTTAGAGTTAGGTTTAGTTTAGGTTAGTTAATTAGGGTTAGAGTTAGGATTAGGGGGTTAATGACTAACGGTGTTAGACTTCCGTTAGTCATAAGGGTATGTTGATGTATTTTTTAAAACGTCAAGGGTATATGGTGAATTTGGAAACTCGAAAGGGTATATGGTGCAAAAAAAAAATTGTCAAAGGTATATGGTGAAAAAACCGTATTTTTAATATTAACTTTTGAAGTTTATAAACTTTGAGTACACGAATAATAAAGTTTTTTAAGGAAGGGAGGGAGTTGTAACAATAAAGATTTTTCAAAAAGGAGATAGCTATAGATTGTACTTCTAAAGATATTGGTAAACAATATAATTTTTACGAAATAGAACAAGATACTAAGCTTTAACTAGGGGTGTAAGTGGATTGGACTGGATTGGACTTTGCCAAATCCAAATCCAGTCGAATGTTTTTTGGACTCGAGAATTGAGTCCGAATCTGATCTCGAACTTTTTCTGAGTCCAGTCCAGTCCGAATTTTTTTTTCTTGAGTACAAATCCAGTCAGATTATTATAATTTTTTTTTCTTATTTAGGTTCACAATGTTTTCTCATGATTGAATCGTTGAAATTTGAAAAATTGGACTCATTACATCCATTCCACAAAGTAAGTTACGTGCATTTTTAAAGTCTTACAAAATGAAAATTGCAAAATACAAAAGGCGCCAAAAGGGTTAAAGTTTTTAGTTCTCACTTTGGACTTTTGAAGGGTAAGTGCAAATTTTGGTGCCACGTAAAAGAATTTAGAACGGGAATGTTAAAAAGTCCAAAATTTCAACAAAATTTAAGAATTTTTTTAAATATACATTATATGTATATGTATATATATTATATGCTAAAATATTTTTTGGAATGGATTGGACTTATTGGACTCCAAAGGGGTGAGTCCAAATCCAGTCCGAAAATATTTGGATTTGAAAATTTGAGTCCGAGTCCAGTCCAAACATTTTCCAGTCCGGTCAGATCCGGTCGACAAGTTTATTTGGACTGATTGGACTCTGGACTTTTCGCAGTCCACTTACACCCCTAGCTTTAACAGTAGATTACTTAATGCGAAGTTTTTATGGGATGAAGGAAGTGGCATTTCTCCAATGTCTCTTCTTAGATTCTCTGCAGGTTTATTGGATGACTAATAGATGCTCAAATGAGAAATCATATAGTATCTAACTGCACCAATCTCTTATGATGTCAGTAAGGCTGTGTTTGGCATAACTTTTAAGCTACTTTCTAGTTTGTCTACGATGGAGAAAAAGTAGTTCAACTTCTGGTGTTTGGTCAACTTTTGGGGAAACAATAGCTTAAGAAGCCTAATGGTATTTTCTCGCTTATGAAAAGCTAGCTAAAAATGCAAAATATAAGATCTATGATGTTATTGTTTGACACTTCTGAACTGATTTAATTGCTAATCTATCAAAAGTACCAACTTTAGTTACTATCTTAATACTTATCAGCTATCACCTAACATTTACATCACTAGAAGCTACCTCAACACCTTTCTGTTGGCTTGGATATGCATCATGTTCAGCGAAACCTAAGCCTAACAAACTGAAATGCTTCGGCTTTGTTATTGAGCCATGTGAGAGCCCTGCTCTATTCAAATTTATCATTGAGGGCTTCGCCATTTCTTCTAACCACTAGAACAAACTATAGCGGTTGAAGAATCAATCCACGGCAATTTCTGCATGCTATTCCATTACAGATCAGATACTAACTTCATTATGGTGATCAGATGTCAATGGCGTGACTGTTTTTAGGCTTGGGCATTTGGTTGTCTGTGTGATCATTCCATGTTGTGTCTTGAATGATCTTTGCAACTATTCAAGCCCCACTATCTGTCAATTGTCATGTTTCTCTTATTTAGGCCTTCTTGTAGGATTCCTGAAACTGAAAGCTAGTAAAGAGCTTCCATCAATAAACCTCTTTAGCTCTGAAAATTAGTGTGTGGTTGCCAGGTTCATGTAGCACACCCTTTCGAAATCTGGTCTCGATCATCGCAAGGCATTGCTAAGTGGTCGTTCAGTCGGATATAGGGAGTTATCTTCCCAAAAGTTTTGCAATTCCTAGGGAATGTTTACTTCCTGTAAATTGTTTGGTTGATCGCAGGAAATAGTACTTCCTATAAGAAGTCTCACTTACCCAAGGGTTGGGGGAACTAGATAAACAACTTCTTCAATCTGTATATTCTATGTCAACCAAACTATCACGAACTTGCTTCACTAGTTGTCGTCATAGATCCTCCCCCATATATCATGCATTTATTTCATTTAGGTATCATTTTATGCATTAGCTACTACTATTATCATTAGTAATAAATAGGTCTACAGGCTGCCCAGCCATTGTCAACATGAATGTTCACTTTGTAAAACATAAGCGTAAGCTGGACAGTGAACTAAGATAATTGAAGTATTGCCCGTAAAAGCGATATATTTGTAACTTCGAAGTAGTTAAAAGTCTCTATGTACGACACTTGAATAGGGACCTTTTATTTTTATCTTAACTCTTCAAGGGAAGATCACACTCTCACCCTTTCTTGGTGGAATTTTAGCACACATATTATGTTTGCTCTGTTCACTCTCAGAGGAACATGCATGTAAACTTTCGCTCTCATCCATTCAGTTTTCAGGTAAGTGTTGGTGAATGTATACATCTTCTGTCATGAATGTTGTTAGCTAGGTGGGAGTTGGTTGTATTAATAGGCATAGATTACTCTTTGCCTTTTATAAGGAAAAAACCATAGCGGTTGATATAGTACACCACTTATTTTGCATGATGAAATAGTACCAAAACACAAGACTCTAGTAACACTTTGGTAGCCCATCACCTTGTGTAACCATTGTGATCAATGCAGTTGCACAGAAGAAAATAAGGGAAAAAAACAGTATTAAATATATGAAGATTGGTTGAGATGGCTCCTCAAAGCTTTTTTTTAATCTGCCCCCATATGTACACTTGGTTCTTGACCTTTGCTTACAATTCTACACTTTGACCAGTTTGCAGAGTGATGATTAAGGAGCCAACTAAGCAGTAAACTCACCCTGATTTCTTACTAATGATCTGTATTTTATAATAAAGAAGCATACTAACAATATTATTACTATTATTATTATTGTTATTCTTACCTAAATAACTATTAACACTCAAGCTTATGATCATTAGTTCATTTGTTGGTATGACTAATATAAACTAGCAAGAGAGGCTAAGACTTGGCTTGAACAGGTCAAGAAGGCTCTGGCATGGTGGGTGCACATATTTGCAGTTAGGACATGTTGGTGAGGACTTGCAGAGCATCACCAGCATATGGCACCGCTTGCAAGCGGTCGCCACCATCTCCGCTGCCTCGTCTGTAGCCTCGATATCGATGGTGTTTGTCTTTCCAACAGTGCTCAAATTTCTTAAAAGATCAGTAGAAGCTGGTGGTGGTGGTGAGTTACTGGATTTCTTCTTCATCGTAGTCATGTTCTTTTCTGATGTTGATTTTGAGTAATTATTATGGTTGAGTGAACCACAAGGCAGGTTAAGCTCAAGGTCCAAACTCATGTGATAATCCCTAGGACTTGATGGCTCTGAACTTTCCCTTGGATCTCTCAGTGTTCTTTTTTGTGTTCTGGTGTTGTAGAAGTGAATTTCCCCTGACTGCATGCAAAATATAGAATGTTTAGGAACAACTTTTTACTTTTTCAACTATGAAAAAAAGAAAGAGAACAAAGTAATATACTCAATCTATTTCATACTATTAAACGTTTAAGGTTATGTATCAATATTTTTAAACTTGTTAGTCTTTGCAAAATCGACCAATAGTAGTTTTTCGATACTTTATGATGACATATAATTTTTGCATTCGAAATTTAAAATGATGACAAATTGGGAATAAAAAAGTTGATTAAGTGGTCAGATAATAAAAATAATATATCTTTACCTGAATATCGAGGCAACGTTGCCACTCGGATGGTAACGGAGTCTCGAGATGAAGTTCGATATCGGAAAAAGTTTTGGTAGCAAAGGTGGCCTTAGGATTCTTCCAATGTTTGTAAGGAAGAATCACCTCCTCATCTTCTGTGTCATTCCACTTCCTTTTCATATTCTTGAAATTGCTATGATCATGATCAGTTTCTGAAATTGGTTTTCTTTGATCATTTAATTGGAGGAAGGATGTTTGAAATGATACCATGGTTGGTTTCTCTAATAATCTCTCTTTCTTACTTTCTCTCTCCTCGCCTCTAATCTGGGTGTGTTGGTGAAAGATCAAGTGGGGGAGTGTAAATGTTTTGGCCCTTAAATAGGGAGGGAAGAAGGGCAGGCAAAGAACTGTAAGGAAGAATCTAAGAGGGCAAATATAAAGGTGGATTTAGGGTGGCCCACATTTAATACTACTACTACTACAACTACGATATTTATTAAAAAAAAAATTCTAATTTTTTTTCTTTAAATATTTTTATTCACACCTTTAGTTTAGCATGCTCAACCAAATTGAAGTTGAAGTTGGCTTCTTCAATTCAATTAATCCACTGTATTTCCGGAGCTGCTGATCTTTAATAGCTTGGATGGCGTAGTCCTAACCAACTCTCGTAGTCAATATTTACGCACCCCTTTTAATTATTCAACTAGTATTTTGGCCCGGATGTTCCTCTGGATCAGTTACAATTATCAAATATATTATTATTCATAAATTTCATAATTAAATTTATTAGCTTTTCGTAATTTTTCAATCAAGTGCGAAATTGAAAAATGGACGTTATGGCATGATAAGTTGTTTTTAAAAAAACTTCTAATAAATTGGGGATAAAAATAACAATTTCAATGGAATTGGGGTACGAGAATGTTATCACCTTAATAAAAGTATTAGAGATCAAAAGGCTTATCTATGTCTTTCTAATTACATATAATTATAAGACTTTAATATGTTTTACTTTGAAATATTAAAATTGTAGTAGATTGATGGTTAAACCTCTCATATTTCATTTCAAAGGTGTGGCACTGTTCTTCTGATAGAAACGCCTCTTAATATATTTGTATAGATTGTTTTGACGTTCCCTCACTTAATTGCAATACCTGATCCTGCTGCCCTGTCTAGCGGTTGCATTTCAGTCATCACAACTCACCACTTGCGTCTTTTTTTTTTGGTATTATACGTTCTCGTGAAAATTTCATACGTGATGTATTATCTGAAATATTTTATATACTTTCTCCAGTAGGATACAGTCATATTAGGTTATGCAGAACTAAGTCATGCATATAACAATTATTGTTGAGAATTCGAACTCCTGAACATCTAGATCTTTAACTAGAACAATACTATCTGATAGTTACGGAATGATTTTGTTATATGTACATTTTATAGTTTAGTTGGTAAAGAATCAAGGGTAGTATCCTAATATATGAGATTGAGCGTTTGCATGACTGCCACTATAACTCGTGGTTAAAACAAAACACTGAAATCATATTTGGTGTTGGAGATCCTTAATAATGTAGTAACGAATGAAGTAAAAATAAATTGAGGCTACAAGCGAGGCAGCGGAGATCAGAAACTATATTTTGGGACGGAGGAAGTAATAATAAATTGGGTAGCCAAGTATATCCAACAATACAACGCATGAGTATTTTACAATTATACAAGTTGAAGAGCACTTAAGTTGCCATCACATTCACATATTACAGTACTGGATGCAAAATGTTGGGACGAAACTAACCTAGGTAAAATGATCATGGATCATCCTAAAATTAGGAGAGAGAAAGAGAGTGAAAGTAGTAAATAGAGGCGGTGACGTTAGAGGAGAGAGAAAGTAAGCCATTAAATGGAGAGTCTGTTGTACAGTTGAACAAGGGTCTTCAATGCCCCCTCTCTCCCCTTACTGATGAGTTTTTAATGGGGAGGGCGGATTCAATATTCAATATTCAATATTCAATATTCATTATTCAATATTCAATATTCAATATTAAGAGGAAAGTGTATTCATTTCATTACATGTAACAACATGAATACAGCTTCCGGAATTGGGTCACTCAAACAAGTATACCCTCTCATTCATAATTTTATAAATTTTATAATAAAGTTTTTAAGGAAATTAAAAGCACTCAACAACACTTTCTCCTAGCTCCATCGTCAGCTATTATAAATTTATAACAACCACATCCCCATGACCTATGAATCCAACACTTTTATTACTCTATCCTATAAGCTTTAATTCTTCTCAACACCCCTGCTTTAATTAACAACTACATCCACCTATATTGCTTCTTTGCTTCATGTCCATCTCCCCCGCGCCTATTTCTCTCTTTTTTTTATCTAACGTTGGAAAAAAAAATCTATGATTTTATGTTCGATAGATTACCCACTAGGTAAACGTAGCAAGCTCCGAGTATGTATGGATATATACATTGAATAAGTGTCCAGCTATTGTCAACCACTTCCAGCAGAATTATGATTCAAGTATCAAACAATGCAAGCCTCTATTTCAAGCGGAACCTTAATAGTGTTTTTTGTTTTACCTTAGTTTGGTTTGTAAGAGCAGGTAAAGCTCAATTTAGTGTTCTTATGTTGTTGTTCTTTAGCCTAGTTTGTATTCCGTATTTCAATTAATGCAAATTTTTTCGATGTCAAAAAAAAAAAAAAGAATAAGTGTCGCGATATTCTAATACTTCATTCTCTCTTTCTTTTGAGTAAAATGATGGATGCAACTCTAAGTGGTAGTTATTAAAAAAGTAAACGCATTAATCAATTAATAAGCATTAATAATGTTGAACAACTCATGATTTTGTCTAAGGTCGGGGGTAGATAAGGGTGTGCAAAGAGCCCAATCGCACAGGGCCCCAAAATTATAAGGGCCCTAAAATATGTTATTTTTAAATAATTTACTTCATTTTTTTAGAAAATCACTCTTGCTTTTCACCCTTAATAAATTTCTCAATGATAAATCTCTAAATTTTCAACTTTTCATCTTTAATACTCCAACCTTCCATATTTTTTTTAATAAATTTGGGGGCCTAATTTTTATGTTAGAACAGGGGCCCCCAAATCTTCAAGACGGCCTTGCCGTCCTAATTAAAAATAATGCACGTGTCTTGTTGCGGCTCATGTCCATCTCTTGCCCATGTCGTCCACACCCATGCACAACACACACAATGCGTCTAGCACCTCTCCCTTGTCGTTGCCCACCAGTGCACAAAACACAGGCTGGGTCGGGTAGCTCACCTTTGTCGCGAACATTTACAGTGTCACACTCACTCGCTCGTGTGTCCTGCCTTCATATAGTTGTTGCTCCGATGAGTGACCCTGCTCATGAGGTGATCAACGCTCTTATGCAGGCCCTAAACATGCCCATCTCGTATGCATTGCTATCTATGGGTAATGCCTTGCGAGTCTTGCGTTTGTCTTGTCCTTCCGAGTTTCCCTCCTCGCCAAGTCCTCCTCTAATCTCCCACGAGATGTTATGTCTGTAACTCCCTTGTCCAGCAATACTCATCATATGATCACTTGGATATAAGATGGATTTTATATATCAAAGAATGTTTAGAATCCAGTATAATTATTATAAAACTTGATGCAATTTGTTGTTTTAAAGCAAAAAAATCCCGAATGGAGTCGAGTTATGGCGGAAGAATTCAATTTTTGTATTTAAAAATTACATAACATGCTCGAAAGAACTTGGTTGGATCTATGTGGATTTATAAGGAAATTAAGTGTCGTCTGATAGGTCAGGATGCAAGTTTCGGCATGAAAGATTTAACCAGCAAGATGGAGTGGATTTTATAAGACTTTTAACCATGTTGTTCGATCGATCACTTTGCAGTTTGTTTCTTGATCCCTTCATGTGTCTTGTGGTTGAATCATTCTTCAATCAGATGTTAAATATGCATTTTTTCATGGTTATCTAATCGATGAGGTCTATAGATGTTGAATGTGCATTTCTTCTTGGCTATCTAATTAATGAGTTATATATGAAACAATGTGTAGATTTCATTCATCATGAATTTCCTACTGATGTTTGTCATTTGATCTAAAGAAAGCTATTTATGGTTTTACCTCCGAGCTTGGTTCCACCACTTTAGTAGTTTTTTTGTTACAACAAGGCTGCTTATTATGTAATACCGATGTGTCTTTCACCATGGCACATTGGCAGTTTGGCACATCCGTTCTTTATGTTGATTATATTTTTTGATTCCTACGTTTCTATTCTTGCTATCCAATTTGCGATTAAAGTCTTGGGAGATTTTCGCTATTTCTTGGGAGTCCAGGTTGTGCAAACATGTCGGGGATTATTTTTTGTCTAAGCTTAAGTATGTTACATATCTTATTCAAAAATTCCACCTTCATACTACTAAGCATGTTCGGACGCTCCTCCCCTTTTAGTTTGTAAACCCCCCCCCTCTGTCTCTCTCTCTGATGGTGAATTGTTGTTAATAAATCTGATTGAGGATCTATTTCTCTTTAACTTATCTTTTATTATTTTCAGATAAAGTAAAAAAAATTCAGAAAAAGTTGCGAAAAAATCAGACAAATTAAGAAAAGTTCAAATAATTTAAGAAGAAAGGTTTAGATAAAATAAAAAAGTTCAGAAAATTTAAGAAAATATAAGGTGAAGAGAATAGGTCCTAGAGTACTGCAGTTTGATAACAATACTTGGCTAAGACACGACCTAATATCTTTTTATGTTGTACATACACTATATTCTCAGTTTACGCATGCTTCCCGGTGTCCTGCATATCACGTATGTTGGTTAGCTAAGCGGGTGTTCAAGTATTTGCAGGGTACAAATGATTATGAATTTTTGATGTGGCTTTGCCTCGCGGAAAATATTTTACTTATTTGGATGTTGATTGGGCTGGGTGTAGGGGTTTGCACCAGTCCAGGACCGGACCGAAACCGGTTGGACCGGTGGACAGGAATCTGGAAATTCTATGGGCCGGGACCGGAATTTTTCCGGTCCGTTAGTTGGACCGGAATCTGTATTTTTAAAAAAAAACTTTTTTGCTTAGATTTAAACATATTTATAGATTCGATACATTAAAATTTACGGTTTTTTCACCATATACCCCTGACTAATTTTTTTTTGCACCTTATACCCTCGCAACTTTCCAAATTCACCATATACCCCCCACGTTTCAAAAAATACATCAACATGCCCTTATGACTAACGGAAGTCTAACACCGTTAGTCATTATGCCCTAATCCCCCCTCTAACCCTAATCAACTAACCTAAACTAACACTAAACCTAACTCTAACCCTAACTCTAATCTAATACCATAACCCTAACCCTAACCCTAGCCACCCACCCACCACTCCCCCACCCCACCCCACCCAATTCCCCACCACCCCTCCCCCACCCCACCCCTTTCCCCCCACCACCCACCCACCATCCCTCCCCCCCTCCCCTTTCCCCCACCCCAGGCCCCACTCCCTGCAGTCGCCCAACCCTCCTCCCTCCCATTCCCGCGCAACCCCTCCCCCTCCCTTTCCCCGCAACCGCCGAACCCCTCCCCCCTCCCCGAAATGAAAAAAAAAATCGAAAAAAAATCCTTTTTCTCTCACGCTTTGTTCTCCCATGCTCGGGTTCGTTGATTTTGATTTGTTGCTCCACCGACGAACGCCGACGGGATGCCCTCTTCGAAAAACCGAGACCGGCGATCCCCCTCCCACATCCCCCCCATCCTCTTCGAAAAACAGAGACCGGTGAGTGAAACAGAGGAGAGCTTCGAAAAACATAGGTGCGTTTTTCCGGTGACACGAGGAGAGAGAATCCGGTGGGGTGGGGTGCGAAAGTCCGGTGGGGTGGTGGGGGTCACGAGATGCGAAAATCCGGTGGGGTGGGGGTCAAAGGTGCGAAAATCCGGTAGGGGTGGGGTGGGGGAGCGGGGTAGGGGGGGGGGGGGGCTGGCGAGGTCGCAGGGGGTGGGGGGCGAGGTTGCGGGGGTGGGGGTGGTGGGGCCGGCGAGGTTGCGGGGGGGTGGGGTTGGTGGGGGGGGTGGGCCGGTGGGCCGGGATTGTTGGGGGTGGTGGGTGGGGGTGGGTGGTGGGCTAGTGGGCTTTTAGGGTTTGTTATTGTTTTTAGGGTTATTTAGGGTTTAGGGTTATTTAGGATTTAGAGTAGTAAATTAGGATTAGGAGAAGATTAGGGCCTAATGACTAACGGAAGTCTAACACCGTTAGTCATTAAAGGTAAGTTGATGTATTTTTCGAAAAGTGAGGGGTATATGGTGAATTTGAAAAGTTGAAAGGGTATACGAGGCAAAAAAAAATTTGTCAGGGGTATATGGTGAAAAAACCGTAAAATTTATAATTCTAAAAGCAATAATGCTAAAGGCAATAAAGATTAGGCTTTAGCTTTCTTACTTTCTAACTTTTAAATGGTTTTTAACCCATAAAATTCTTTTAATACTAAAAAAACAGAAATTCCGATCTACTGGTCCGGACCGGAAACCCGAATCATAAAATTTTTATGGAACAGAGACCAGTGACGGAGCTAGGATTTTAAATTCGAGGGTGCACCACTATAGACACATAAAATCTAATTTTAAATCAAGCATGTGCGTGCGCAGAGAGAATGTGTGGAGCGCAGAGCACTTGTGCGGGGCACAATGTCATTCCGTGGAGCGCACAGAGATGCGTGAAGCGCATGTTTCTGATCTACTCACACAAAATCTTTATTAATTTTTTCTAATTTGGGGATGCACGTGCACTCCCATGCCCTTAGCTGGCTCCGACACTGCCGAGAGACCAGACCGAAATTTCGGTCCGAATTCCGATCTCGGTCTAAAACTGCACACCCCTAGCTGGGTGTCCAAAGCTCTCAGTCCAATACCTTGTATGCTATCTTTCTGAGAGATTATTTGATATCATGTTGCTCTTAAGAGCGATATGCGATGTCTATCATATTGTTGCAAGAGAGTACAAACTATTATTTGGATACGTTTTATTCTTGTTGAGTTAGGACTAATTGTTCGCCATCCTCCTCAAGTTTAACCTTATAATTGATGGTCAATCCTATTCAGCATGATCGTAGCAACACATTACTATTAATTTTTACTTTGCTTGTGACTTGTGAGCATATTATTCACAGTGATTAAGTAGTTCGTTATGTCTCTACTCCATATCCAATTAATAATTGCTGATATTTTACTAAAAGTTTGTCAGGTCAACCTTTTAGGTATATACTTTCCAATCTACTTGTGTTTTCCCTTGCAAAGTTTGAGGGGGTGTCATAGACTTATAGTAGAAACCTAAGAAAAATATGTGAGGGCTCTATTTAAGCTATTAAGGGTGAGCCATATCTCATTATTCCTATTGCTGAGATTTAATGGAAAATTTATTACTTATAATTATCACAAAATTTAATGCGGGAGAAACTAACAAGCTTAGGGTATGATTAACGGTAGTCTGGAGTGGGAGTCTTGAGTGCAAACTTTGGTGAGTCTTGAGGGAAAACAGCGATATTTTTTTACAAAGACTCACGTGAGTCTGGAATGGAGTTTGGAAATCCAAGACTCTGGCCCTGCTCTTTTGGACTTATTTTCAGCAAAAATAAGTAAAAATAAGTTCAGTTCAGCAAAAATAAGTAAAAATAAGTTCAATTCAGCAAAAATAAGTTCAGTTCAGCAAAAATAAGTTTAGTATACTATAATGTTGTAATTATTATATTTGTTTTCAATATTACTATTAATATTGTTATTATTATTAATATTAAAATAACGATGAATTTGTAATTATTTTTAATTTTTTAATTTTTTATATTTTTATATTTTTTTTATATTTTTTTTATATTTTTATATTTTTTATTTTTTATATTTTTTTATTTTATTTTATTTTTTTATTTTAATATTTTATTTATTTATTATTATTATTATTATTATTATTATTATTATTATTTATTATTATTATTATTTATTTATTTATTATTTACTATTTACTATTTATTATTTATTATTATTATTATTATTTATTATTTATTATTATTATTTATTTATTAGTATTTATTATTTATTATTATTATTTATTATTTATTATTTATTTATTAGTATTTATTATTTATTATTATTTATTATTATTATTTATTATTAATATTATTTATTATTATTTATTATTTATTATTATTATTATTATTATTATTATTATTATTATTATTTGTTATTATTATTATTTATTATTATTATTATTATTATTATTATTATTTATTATTTATTATTTATTATTTATTATTATTATTATTATTTATTATTTATTATTATTATTATTATTTATTATTTATTATTTATTATTTATTATTTATTATTTATTATTTATTATTTATTATTTATTATTTATTATTTATTATTTATTATTTTATTATTATTATTATTTATTATTTATTATTTATTATTTATTATTTATTATTTATTATTTATTATTTATTATTTTATTATTTATTATTATTATTATTTATTATTTATTATTATTTATTATTTATTATTATTTATTATTATTTATTATTATTTATTTATTATTTATTATTTATTATTTATTATTCGGTTTTTTCACCATATACCCCCGACAAATTAAAAAATTCACCATATACCCTCAATGTTTCAAAAATTCACCATATACCCTTGAATTTTTTAAAACGTTCACCAAATGCCCTTTTTCTAACTTCCGTTAACTCACCGTTAGCTTTATTTACGATTTTGCCATCATTAAGCCCTAACCCTAATTCTAATCTAACCCTAACCCTAATCTAACCCTAACCCTAATCTAAACCCTAATCTAACCTTGACCCCCTCCACCCGACAACCCCCCCCCTCCCCCTCCCCCTCCCTCCACCCCGGCCCATCCCCCCCCCCCTCCCCTCTACTCCACCGGCGCGGCCCCCACCCCTCTCCCCCTCCCCGTCGATTCCTCCACTCCCTTCCCCCTCCCCGTCGATTCCCCCACCTCCCCTCTCCGTCGATTACCCCACCGTCTCCCCCCTCCCCGTCGAATTCCCCTAACCCCACCCTTCCCCTCTCCCCGTCGATTCCCCCTAACCCCACCCCCTCCCCTCTCCCCGTCGATTTCCCCACCCCACCCCCCCTCTCTCTCTCGCCATTCATCCCTTTGTACCAAGTAGCCAACCCACCACCAAGAACGACATTGCACGACCACCGGCCTCGGACGACCTTCACCTTCTCCTCTCTGTCGCGTCATCTCGTCACTTCGCTTCCCCCTCTCTCCCCCTTTCTCTCTCGTCGTCCCTAGCCGGCCCACGACCACCGGGCACCGGTCGCACCACCAATCATGACCATTTGCGGCTTCTCCCTGCGTCGCGTCATCTCGTCACTTCGAATTTACGGGTTGCGGGGCGCGGGAGAGAGTGGGGGAGGGGATGAGGAGGGCGGTTGCGAGGCTGCGGGGGAGAGAGTGGGGGAGGGGCTGCGGCGGAGGGGAGAGGGAGGGGGGGGATGCGGCGGTGGAAGGGAGAGGGATGCGGCGGTGGAGGGGAGGGAAGGGGGGTTGGGGAGGTGGGGTGGAGGGTGGTGGGCTGGGTGGGTTAGGGTTTAGTGTAAGGGTAAGGGTTTAGGTTTAGGATTAGGGTAAGGGTAAGGGTTAGATTAGGGTTAAGGTTAGATTAGAATTAGGGTTTAGGGTTAGTAATGGCAAAATCGTAAATAAAGCTAACGGAGAGTTAACGGAAGTTAGAAAAAGGGCATTTCATGAACGTTTTCGAAAACTCAAGGGTATATGGTGAATTTTTGGAACATTGAGGGTATATGGTGAATTTTTTAATTTGTCGGGGGTATATGGTGAAAAAACCGTTTATTATTTTTTATTTATTATTTATTATTTGTTATTTATTATTTATTATTTATTATTTATTATTATTATTATTATTTATTTATCATTATTATTATTTATTATTATTATTATTTAGCAAAAATAAGTTCAGTTCAGCAAAAATAAGTTCAGTTCAGCAAAAATAAAATAAGTTCAGTTCAGTTCAGCCAAAATAAGTTCAAAAGAACAGGGCCTCTATCAAAGACTCCTCTAGTGGGCCCATGCAAGCAATTGGTTTTTTTTGGTAAACCAACAAAGCAATTGTGTGATATGAGAATACCAAAAACACCAAATCAAAATCTACAATCTTTTTCTTTTTTTATATAAAAAATATCATTATAAAAAACCTATAAATAACCCTTTGTGTGCAATTTTTATTTTTACATTCTCCCAAATTCTCCTATACCTATAAGTAATTATTCAAAGTATATATTCTCATGACATGATTTTATGTAATCAATGTAAAATAAAAAAAATAAAATAGAGTAAATATAAAATAATATGTTAAACTTTTTGTAGAGAGTCTGGAGATAGTCTGAGGGATAAAGTGTAAACTGCAATGAATCTGAAGTGAGTCTAAAGAATAAATTGTAGGTAAAAGTTAGTGGAAAGCTGATGTGACACAGTATGAAGTTTGGGGTTGAGTCTGAGGGATAAACAGTTAAACACACTCTTAACTAAATTCGAAATTGATCGTTAGATATCTTCTTCATAATATAATATAATTGTACTATAATACTCTATCTGATATGCCTAATGCATCTATGCACACGCCTAGTGTTAACTGTTAAGCGTTGATGAATCACGGGATTTCTCTTTAACTTGTACTGAAATGGAGTATCTCATTATTAGCTATAAGCTGCAAGGCTCCTTGTACACGAACTCAAGACCCTTAATCTTAATTGTTTTTATAGGCTATTAGCAGACTTGTGACCCATGTTATATAGACGGGTGAAAATTTGTTATATGCAGTCATTTATTTGTTTAATTTAACGAAAAAGTATACGATTTTAATATAAGTAATCATAAGCCTTAATAATATAGCAATTGGTTGAAAATATAATTATGAAAATATTATAGTTCTATGTGATTAGATTTCAAATATTTATACAAAAAATCTAAAAATATTGTTGATATATGCTAAATTTTACGTACTTAGCTATATGCTCCGAGCATCACCAACTCTTGAGGTATTTGTGGTAAGTAGTACTCCCTCTGTTTTTTTAATCTTTCTCACTTGGAATTTTGACACTATTCATGCTTAGAGATAATCTTCTCATTCTCAATTTTTTTCAATTTATAAGGAAAATTATAGTCATGTGGGGTCTTGTTTGATTCGTCTCAATTAGTACTTTATTAATATTCAATCGTTATAATTTTTACTAATATATAATGAAAGATATTTAACTTCAAAGATGTGCATTGTGAGACGCGCATGG
This sequence comes from Beta corolliflora, assembly GCA_947648045.1. Classification (NCBI taxonomy): domain Eukaryota; kingdom Viridiplantae; phylum Streptophyta; class Magnoliopsida; order Caryophyllales; family Amaranthaceae; genus Beta; species Beta corolliflora. Next base: position 106,228 of record CANSZD010002553.1, read on the forward strand.
GAAAGTGAGAAGGATCAAAAAATATGCTAACTAGAGACAAAATCTAAGGGAATATTCCTTATTATTTTGATATTTTTTTAATATTTTAGAGTATTAAAATATTATTATGAAATTGCTAATAAATATTTTAATCAACTAAAATTAATTACTCTTCTATCTCATTTGATCTCTCATGGTAAAAAAATACCTCTCTTCCTTCTAATTACTCTTCCACGTTTAAAAAGCATAACAGTTGTATACACAAATTTCGAGTCAAAATAAATAAGACAGGAAACAAAGTAACAAAAAAATTTTATTTCAATAAATGTAGAGTACAATCTCTGTAGACAGTTTATAAGAAAAATAAACTAAGTCCTCTGATTTTGTTCCGCAGTTGGAGAGTGACACGTGTTGATGTCGACGTGGAGCTGAGTGTAGACTGACGTTTTGTCAACGTCAACCTAAGTTTGAGTGTAGGATGATGTTTTGTCAACGTCAACCCGAGTTTGAGTTTTGTTTGAGTGTATTCGAAGGGCTGATCAAAGCTTGAATCTCAATTGAATATGTTTGAGTGTATCTGAACAGTCGGCACGAATTTGATGTGCTTGTTAACTATTTGCAGAGAGAATTCCAAGAGAATTTTATGAGCTCTTGAGAATAATGATTTTCGGGTCCCCTCAACTGAGAGAAGCGAGGTCTATTTATAGGGAATTGAGCTTCCTTCATTGACTTGGTAGTTTATGGGCTTGGGTCCATTTATGACTTGGAAGTCTTATTTACCTTTTCCATTTGACCATCTTATTTGGACTAGTAATATGGACTGGCCCAAATATTTACAACCCAAATTATATTTGTTTAATTTGGATATCTTATTTGAGTGGGCTAAATTATTTAAATTGGGCTAATTATATTTATTTTAGCTCAATAATAATTAATTTATTTTAATGTAAAACACTAATAAATTTTTAGTGTCTACAAATTGCCCCCTCGAGACTATGTCACGTACACGATTTGAAGTGTTTAGTGGTGACAGGGTCTCGACAAATTTGAGTTTGACTTGGTAATGGTGTGATAACCACGATGTTGTTTAATTTTTCTTCAGTCGAGTCATGAATTGTTTGCGACTCTAATGAGTCTTGAATCTCAAGAATCCTAATTTTACTAGTACTAGGGTTTTCTTAACCGGCAAAGATATTTCATGTTGTATAAGTTTGCAAGACACGCTGCAGCTGTATACTGACTTGGAATTTCGTTTGTGTGTAGCCAGTCAGCAAACACAGGTCAAATTTCTTCTCCTTTTTCTACCCTTTTTTTTTAAGTTCGGATTCTTTCACTAGCATCATCATCAATCACGAAGCTTCATCATCAATCGACCAAGTAAGCGTTGGGCGCCAAAGCACTGCCAGTTACACTTGTTTGATTGAACAAATTTCTTTTTTTTCTTATGACTTGGTATGATGATGCCGTAATACTTGTTTACTCTTGTGAGTTGTGAGTACTAAATCGTGATTGATGATTGGTATAGCATTGTGAGTGATACAGTACTATTATGGATTTGATTTAAATTCTTTTCTCTTTTCGATTTAGTAGCCACGTGAAGTAAGGAATTTTTTTTTTTGTCGCATCTTGCCATGGATTCCCATGCTTGATGATTATGCATGGAATTGCTTTTGTGATTTTGTTTTTTTATAATTCATGCCGCACAACAGTAATCACCATAGTTGATTTAATCTACAGTGCTGAAATTTTTGTCAACCATCAACGTGGGCATCATACATCAACAGGTGATTATGCTTTTTTTTGTTGCTTTATGAATTTGTAGTTTGTTTGCCATGCATGATCATCATCAATGGTCAAGCTCATCGAATGATCAGTACTTGGATTTGGTTAACAAGTAAAGTGCCCTTCTTTTTTTTTATTGATTTAACATACAGTCCTGGAGTTCGATCGCTGTCAACAATTAAAAGGCAGGAGTTTTTTTTTTTTTTTTCAAAACACACCCAGTGAGTTTCAATCTTGGCACTTTTTTTCTTTAAATATCCATGCTTTGCACTATCTCTTGTCTTCTTGATTGTTCAGCTCTTAGTTCTGAGAGTTTGATTTTATCTTCTGCCACGCAAACCATGCTTTATGTGTACTGATGATTGATGCTTGATGATCACACGAACACTTGCTTTGATTTGATTTGATTTTTTTTTTAAATTCTCTAACGTCGTCATCATCATCAGAGATTTAGCAAAATCTCGGCTTTGCATACCAACTTGTTTATGGCTTTTGTCTTTGAATTTCCTTTTTTTTGACATATTACCATACTCCTTGGAGTTATGATACTTCGAGACTTGCAGTTATTTACTATAGTGATTGATTAGAAAATCACGGCGACCTTCTTTTGATGGCGTAATCACCAAGTAAAGAAAGAAAGTGAAATTTGCAATTTCTTTATATAATATACAGCCCTAAAACTTTGTAGAGTTCTTCATACTGATGATATCACCATCAGTCAACGCTCACTAGGGTAAAGGAATTAAGGAGATTAAAGAATCAATCCTCATCTCATATGCTGTGCACACCAATTTTTTTTTTATAATATTGAATCTTGACATACTTAATGTAACTTGCAGCATATCAAATTTCTGAGATATTGAACTTTTAGGCTATCTTTTAAGCCCTGCAAAAGCTCAAGACTAGTGAGGTGATGATTTTTGTTCCACCCCCTTAAGTCCTCTTTTTTTTTTGTGCAAGTGTTGTTTGTGATGTCTTGCAGGTGACAATTTTTTTTTGACACTTGCCATCGGAAGACAATCAAGTCCACTACTTAAGTGTTCATCCCGATGGGTCAGTGATGATCCGTCGGAGTTGTTAGGCCAGTTGCTAATTGTGCTTATCCTAGCAACTAAAGATGACGCTTTTGGAGTGTGTTCGAAGACAATGAAGTCCACTACTTGAGTGGTCATCGCGATGGGTCAGCGATGATCCATCGGAGTTGCTAGGCCAGTTGCTTAATTGTGCTTATCCTAGCAACTAAAGATGACGCTTTTGGAGTGTGTTCGAAGACAATCAAGTCCACTACTTGAGTGTTCATCGCGATGGGTCAGCGATGATCCATCGAAGTTGCTAGGCCAGTTGCTTAATTGTGCTTATCCTAGCAACTAAAGATGACGCTTTTGGAGTGTGTTCGAATACAATCAAGTCCACTACTTGAGTGTTCATCGCGATGGATCAGCGGTGATCCATCGGAGTTGCTAGGCCAGTTGCTAATTGTGCTTATCCTAACAACTAAAGATGACACTTTTGGAAGTGCGTTCGAGGAAAGTCGTCGGCAACGATCATATAATCGAGACATTTGACTTTGATATTTTCCTCTATTCACTATTACTCATTCCTTTCTATTTTTTTTTCAGGATGATGTTCATTAAAGAATTCAATGATGATAAACACTCCTACATTGCTCTTGTTGATTAAGAGTGCTACAATGACTGCAAATTTTTTGTTTCGCCGTTCACAGTTTAGACTCTTGCGGGCCAGGAGTATTGCATTTTTTTTTGTATGTGTGCAGTTTAGACTCTTGCTTAGGAGTTAGTTTTTTTTTGTGGCAGTTTATACTCTTGCTTATGAGTTCCGTTTTTTGTTTGCTTGCAGTTTAGACTCTTGCTTATGAGTTAGAATTTTTTGTTTGCTTGGAGTTTAGACTCTTGCTTGGGAGTTCCCTTTTTTTTTTTTTTTGCTTGCAGTTTAGACTCTTGCTTAGGAGTTAGAATTTTTTGTTGGTGTGCAGTTTAGACTCTTGCTTGGGAGTTCCGTTTTTTGTTTGCTTGCAGTTTAGACTCTTGCTTATGAGTTAGAATTTTTGGTGTGCAGTTTAGACTCTTGCTTGGGAGTTTTTTTTTTTTTGTTTGTTTGTAGTTTAAACTCTTGCTTAGGAGTTAGAATTTTTTTTTGTTGGTGTGCAGTTTAGACTCTTGCTTAGGAGTTCCGTTTTTTGTTTGCTTGCAGTTTAGACTCTTGCTTAGGAGTTAGAATTTTTTTTTTTTTGGTGTGCAGTTTAGACTCTAGCTTAGGAGTTATATTTTTTTGGCGTGCAGTTTAGATTCTTGCTTGGGAGTTCCTTTTTTTTTTGTTTGCTTGCAGTTTAAACTCTTGCTTAGGAGTTAGAATTTTTTTTGTCGGTGTCCATGAGGCCTTGTTTCCATGCCCCCTAGATCTTCCACTTAGAATAATTTTCACAATCATGGCGTCGACGGGTCCTTCTTTGATGCATCAGATGAGTCTGATTCATTTTCACGACAAGCAATTGTAAGCTCCATGTCATGCGCTTTACTTGCTAGTTCTTGAAATGTTTTGGGTTTGATCCCTTGCAAGATGTAGGTCAAATCCCAATGCATGCCTTGGATGCACATTTCGACTGCAGAAGTTTCTGACAAATGATCTTTACATTGCAAGCTCAAAGCACGCCAACGATTAATGTAGTCAATGACGGGCTCATCATTCCATTGGTGAGTCTTAGTCAATTCAACCATGCTGACAATACGTCGAGTGCTATAGAACCTGTTTAGGAACTCTTCCTCCATTTGATCCCAACTATTGATGGATTGTGAGGGTAGATCTGTGTACCAATCAAAGGCCATCCCTTTAAGAGAACGTACAAATTGTTTGACGAGGAAATCGTCTGTGGTACCAGCATTGTTGCATGTTTCTACAAAGTGAGCAATGTGTTGCTTTGGATTTCCTTTCCCATCGAATTGTTGAAACTTTGGGGGATGGTAGCCAAAAGGCATCTGCAACTTATCAATTCTTTTAGTATAAGGCTTTACATAGTGAGGACTTCCTTGAGAGCTTTCCCCAAGTTGATTCTTGACAGTACGAGCTATCAACAATTCGAGTTGTCGAGCTGTTGGTGGACGGTGAGGGTAGTCACCACTCTCGTCTTCGCTTTCATAACCACCTTGCATCACCTGGAATTCTACTAAGTTTCTCATTGAGGGCAGCAATTTGCTCGTTTTGGAGTCTGATATGAGCATCCTTTTCCTCTCCGTCCTTCATCAATTTCTGGAGTAAGATGTTCATTACAGCGAGTTGTTCCTCAACTGTTTTAACTGAGGTCACCATAACAGAAGCAGTGACAACATCTTTCTTCATTCTTTTGGTGTGAAAACCAAGACTCATGTCTTCCATAAAGTCACCTAACGTTATAGATTTTCGCAGGGTGTCAGCAACGTTTTCAGCAGATCGAAAAATGTTCTTCCTCGATGCCATTTCTCAGATTTGTTGTTGATAACGAAACAGAGATGAGAGGTAGAGATGGTCCCACCGAGCGTGCCAAAATTTGTATACACAAATTTCGAGTCAAAATAAATAAGACAGGAAACAAAGTAACAAAGAAATTTTATTTCAATAAATGTAGAGTACAATCTCTGTAGACAGTTTATAATAAAAATAAACTAAGTCCCTCGATTACGTTCTCGCGTGAGAAGTGACACGTGTTGATGTCGACGTGGAGCTGAGTGTAGACTGACGTTTTGTCAACGTCAACCTAAGTTTGAGTGTAGGATGATGTTTTGTCAACGTCAACCCGAGTTTGAGTTTTGTTTGAGTGTATTCGAATGAGGGCTGACCAAAGCTTGAATCTCAATCGAATATGTTTGAGTGTATCTGAACAGTCGGCACGAATTTGATGTGCTTGTTGACTATTTGCAGAGAGAATTCCAAGAGAATTTTATGAGCTCTTGAGAATCGGGTCCCCTCAACTGAGAGAAGCGAGGTCTATTTATAGGGAATTGAGCTTCCTTCATGGACTTGGTAGATTATGGGCTTGGGCCCGTTTATGACTTGGAAGTCTTATTTACCTTTTCCATTTGACCATCTTATTTGGACTAGTAATATGGACTGGCCCAAATATTTACAACCCAAATTATATTTGTTTAATTTGGATATCTTATTTGAGTGGGCTAAATTATTTAAATTGGGCTAATTATATTTATTTTAGCTCAATAATAATTAATTTATTTTAATGTAAAACACTAATAAATATTTAGTGTCTACAACAGTCCACCCATCTTCTTTCTTCTTCCCCTCAAAAAAAAAATATTCTTTCTTCTTTTTCCCTTTCACCAGCCAATCAGATGATCTGACTGCGGTGATTGAAGCTGGTCTTGCTCAACTTCGTGCAAATTTATGCTCCAAGCTTTAGTTGTTAATGGGGCGAAGGTCAACCCCAAAGCCCACTGCAAGTTTCATTTTCTATTGAAAACAGATATAGGAAGAAGAAGGTGTGCATGCATGCGGTTTATACCGTGAATGAAGAAGCTATATATGGAAGAGAATGTGGGGTCTCAGAATTATTTTTGCCGTTATGTTTTTGGTATATTGAAGTCGTTAATAATCCATATTGAAAACCTCTAAATTAATATTCATAGATTAAAATATTCATAGATCAAATACCCCACCGTAATCAGCCCACAATTTCTCAACTAACACCACCTACTAGGCCTAGGCAGTGTGCCCCTACCTGCAGCAGTGGCCCACGTGACCCTCTCTGCAGCAGCAACCCACGTGCTGCTCTCCCTCCAACTCCTACCACACGCGGCCCACATTCCCCTCTCCAATCTATTCCCTTTTCGTTGGACTCCAACCCAATCTCACACAATGCTCGCTACACTCATCTGCCCTAGCGTGGGATTGACCTCATTCGGCCCACTCGCTGAGCTCCTCCTTCACCACGAGTGACCCGAAGCTAGCACGACATTGTCAAACCCAACCCCTGTTACGTCCTTGCCGTGCAACCCCACGGTCCCACTTTATATCGTTCTCTCTTACCCAAAAGTCACAAACAAGCTAAGCCCCAATCGACCCGAATTGGAATGCGGCTATGCAAGATGAATTTGGTGCTTTAATTAAAATAGGAACTTGGGATTTGGTGCCTAGGCCTACGGTGGTGAATATAGTTAATTGCATGTGGCATTTTCGACATGAAGAAAAATCTAACGGTGAGCCTAAAAGGCACAAAGCTCGTCTTGTTTGTGATGGCAGGTCACAGGAAATAGTCCTGTTGTCAAACCTCAAACTATTCGTATTGTTCTTAGTTTGGCAATGGCACGACAATGGTCTATTCATCAACTAGATGTCAAAAATGCTTTTATGCATGGCGATTTGAAAGAAACTGTCTATATGCATCAACCTCCAGGGTTTGTTGATCGTCGGGCTCCTCACCATGTCTGCATATTGCAAAAAGCATTATATGGGTTAAAGCATGCTCCTCGGGCCTGGTTTCAGCAATTTGCAAATTACTTACTTCACATGGATTTTATTATTACTAAAAACGACTCTTCCTTGTTCACTTACAGTCAAGGCCCGAACATAGCATATTTTTATTGCTTAATGTAGATGATATTATTTTAACCACTTCTTCGAACGGGTTACGCGAAAGACTTATTTCTCAGTTAAAAACTGAGTTCCCAATGTCAGACTTGGGACCATTGAGTTATTTTCTGGGTATCGTTGTTACCAGAACTCCCTCTTATAGAAATATGCACTGGAAATATTGGAACGCGCAGGCATGAGTAATTGTAAGCCTGCAACTACTCCTATGGACACTAAGTCTAAACTTAGTGCAGATTCTGGCCCTCGGTTTCAGGATCCTACTAAGTACTGCAGCCTTGTAGGTGCTCTTCAGTACCTCACTTTCACTCGCCCGAATATTGCTTATGCGGTATAGTAGGTTTGCCTTTTTATGCACGATCCTAGGGAGACTCACTATTATGCTCTAAAGCGCATCATGCGTTATTGTAATACTCCTCATGATTGCTTTAAAGGGATTTAGCGGGCTACTCATTCGAACAAGAAGCATCTTACTTTTAGGGACCCCATTTCCTTAGTTACTCCACAGTTAAGCGTGTTGGTTGGGAGTAGTCCAGGGATGGGTGACCTCATGGGAAGTTTCTCGAGGTGTCCATTAGTGAGGACAAAATGTGCCGAAAGAACTTGTGTTGGTTATTGAGAAAGGTTGTTGTCCCTGGATGCGCAATAGACTCGACTCCATATGGGTCGAGTGCAACGAGGGCGTTGTTATCCTCAAGTGGAGTTGTATTTAATACCCCTCATGATTGCTTTAAAGGAATTTAGCAGGTAGCTCATTCCAACAAGATGCATCTTTATTTTAGGGAGCCCATTTCCTTAGTTACTCTACAGTTAAGCGTGCTTAGCTGGGAGTGGTCCAGGGATGGGTGACCTCCTGGGAAGTATCTCGTGGTGTGCATGAGTAAGGAAAAAATACTCCGGAAGAACTTGTGTTGGTTATTAGGACAGTTGTTGGCCCTGGATGCGCATTGGTGACGATAAACTCGACTCCATATGGGTAGGGTGTTACAATTATATTCAGGGAACCATTGATCATGTGTTACATTTACATCCTTCTACTTCTATGCGGTTGATTACTTATATTGATGCTGATTGGGGTGGGTGTCCTGACACTCGTCGTTCCACCTCGGGCTATTGTTGTTTTGTTGGGGACAACCTCATTTCTTGGTCCTCTAAGCGTCAGGCTACTCTATCCCCTTCAAGCGCAGAAGCAAAATACAGAGGTGTCGCTAATGTAGTTGCTGAGTCTTGCTGGCTCCGTAACCTCCTCCTTGCGTTACATTGCCCTCTCTGTCAGACCACTCTTATCTATTGTGGTAATGTCACTACTATATATATCTTTCTAGTAACCCCGTCCAACACCAACGCACCAAACATGTTGAGGTGGATATTCATTTTGTTCGGGAAAAGGTTGCGTTGGGTCAAGTACGGGTTCTTCATGTTCCTTCAATGTATCAGTTTGCAGATATCTTCACAAAGGGCCTACCTCGACAACTGTTTACAGATTTTCGATCCAGTTTTACCGTTCGACCTCCCCCCGCTATGACTGCGGAGGTGTGATAGAGATAATATTCTAGATATATTTTCTCACCGATTTAGGATATACTTTGTATAGATTTATTGCTATATCTTTTGGATTCCTAACATAGTTCAGATTCATATTTTTTAACCACTATAAATACTGATCAATGGAATCACTCCAAGATTACGGAGTTTAAACAATCTAACAATTACTATAAATAGTTATGAACAATCTTTTTTATATAGGAGGGAGAGAGTAGTTCAAGTCAGATGATTGTAGGTCTATACGTTATCTCTAGTGCACCCTCTTTTGAAATTTTAGGTTGTAATAGCTGTAATACTATCACTGAAGAACATTTGAATTAAAAAGAAAGAGACGGCTTTGGGAGGAGAAAGGGAAGGTTAGTTCATTATCTTGTATCAATGATATACTGAGGAACTTAAAATGAAAAGAAATAATAAAAATATAGCACGTGTAAGTGCTTTAAGTTATGTGACATCAAACGAAAAAGAAAACGAAAAAAGAAGTGCTTTAAATTATGTTAGAGGAGATTTTCAACTACGTATTTAAGTTTGCATAGTTATGGTTGGCCCCTTAATGCTGGTGGATCATCTCTTATGTGTGGTTATAAATCTAGTGAAAGTCTGAAAGAGTCATATATGGAGTACTAATTTAAACCTGTCATGTTCTTTTTCCCTAATTGAAGAGCATTTATTGCGTATATGAAGAAAGTGTATATAGCAAGTAATAGAAATTATGGCAAAAATAATAATCCAATTTGTAAGTTGAGCTAGTGTCTTAATACATGGTAGTTGAACATCTCTGTGTTAACACTAATAGGTTCAAGCTGGGGTTGATTTGAACTTGGAATTTTACTAAACTTTAACAATTTTAACTCACGATCTATTATATCCAATTTGAAGAAAAAGAAATATTAGAATAACTTGGAACTTATATCTTTCTACTTTATTTCCACTACAATTATTTAATATATTTTGATAAGATAGAGTGATGAGAGACACTGAGATAAAAAAAAATGAAGTTATTTATTGATTAGTAGGAAGTATACATGATTGGAGATAGTACAACATCTCTTTGTTGAATGAGAGAAAGTGTGTTCTCCAACATTCCAGCTAGTAGTTGGAAGAGAGAGAGAATAAAATTTAGAAGTGTGCAAATTAAATTGGTTAATGAAGGTAAGAAAGCTTGTAAACATTTTTGAGACTGAGTAAATTAGATATTGTAATATGTTTGTTACACAATTGTAGAAGGAGATATATAATAAAGCATTATAACCCTAACAATCGGGTTATTTAAGATCAAATTACTTTAAATTAGGTTATTTTTAGGTGTGATCTGCACACATCCAAGATGAGTTCGAATAGGGTGTCGAATCCATTCACATTTCAAGCTTCATTCAGTTTAGTGAATAATCAGTTTGAATCAAGTATCAAGTTAATATTGAATAGGATGATTGTCTTGCCTGGTTGGTTCCAATTTGAATGGGTCGCTATCAGGTCGGTCAACCATTGAATCTTTGGTTTTTTTGGGTTCGGGTTTAAATTTGATCATGTCTAATTAGGTCGGGACAACCTTTACATCTTTAGGAATTTCATGTTTAGGTTGAAACTAGGTCATTTCGGGTTTGATCAGATTAACACTTTGATCTTCTTTGATTTAGATTGAGTCATTATTTCAATTAGATTAGTTCATTCTATATTAGTAGTGTTATTTTTATTTACTATGATAAAGATAATATTAATAATAACAATAGTACAGATTCTCATATAAGATCGTCTTACAATTATTTATGGTAGGATGATAGTATTATTTTCTTTTTTTTTACCTAAAGGGGTCACTTCTCTCAAAAATGTCCCATTTATGGTAAAAAGTGACCCCTTATATAAAATGACCTCGTTTAACATAAAAAAATAGCCCCTTTTAACATAACAAGTTATCCCAATAACTTAAAAAAATTGATCATATTTTTTGGACAAAAAGTAAGGTGGTCTTACACTAATGTAATTATAAGATGGGCTTACACAAGATTTACTATAGTAATAACAGTAACAATAACAATAATTATTATTGTTACCCTATTTTACTGAGCAATGATACATCTACCCGTTGGGTAGATGGCCTCTAAAGATAAACCATTAATATAATTTAACTTCATGATGAGTTTTAATTGGAAAATACTTTGTCTAGTGGGTATAGACATTAATTAATACTCCCTCCGGCCTTTATTAGTTTACCCATTTCTTTTGCACAGAGTTTTAGGAGAAACAATGTTGTGGGACATAGAAAGAAAGAGAAACTATTATTTTATATTAAAGTTGAATGTATGTGTGATGGAAAGTTAGTGGTCCCATTCCAAAAATAGAAACAAAAGAAATGAGTAAACTAATAAGGGACATCCCAAAAATGAATACGGGTAAACTAATAAAGACCGGAGGGAGTAATTAGTAAATCCAACTCATATTACTGATTTTTTTATCATCTATATTTAGTGGATACTTTATCTAGTGGATAAATATATTAATTTTCAATTGTATTCTACTAATTATCAATGTCTGTCTTTACTAGGTCAATTACTTAATAGGTAGATTAAGTTCTTTCCATACTTTTATGGGTTTATATCCCTCCATTGTTATGTGGATTTGGTTACAACTCCAAAACGAAGACTCGTAAGAATGGAGTAGAGTATTGTTCACAAGCCATGCAAAAATCATAAAAGCAAAAGGGTCCCTCCATGCAAGTATTGATGTGTAAGATTATGCCAAATAATAAACCCTGCTTTATAAAGGGCCAAATTAATTGCCTAACTACCAGCCCATGCAATGTTGGTTGACAGTACTGAGATATATGACGAGAATTGGAGGTGATTTTCCTAAGCAAGAAGTCTACTTTTATAAGCTAATGTACCCACGAATGAATATAAAGATGGCAAAATATAATTACAAAAAATAATAAGTATCGCAAAAAAAAAAAAAAAATTAAGGAAGAAAGTGAAGGATCCAAAAAGGGTGAGAGACTAACATATAATAAAGGCATGTTTGGTGAGAGAAAAAGAAAGGTTTTTTTGCCAAGTGAGTCTGATCTACCTGCCTTCATTAACTCCTGATCATCTTGAATTCACTTAAATGCTGAATTTAAGGATGAGCATTGAAACGCCTCGCTTACTACAACAACAAAAAAATAAGTACTCTCTTCATGTACTACTACTACATATTGATAGTTGATACTACTACAACTATCTTCTCTCTCTCTCTTTCTTCATCACTCTCATCACCAATATCTGTTAAATGCTCCCAACCCACCCTTCTACTTCCTTTCATTTAAGCCTTCTCTTGTCTCCTTCCTCTTTCTCTCTTTCTTTCGAGTTTAAATTACACAACTAAAGAATAATATTTAAAGAGATGCAGTAAATAATACATTTATATATATATGTGATTTGATGCACTTATACGTACAAGCAAAGTTAATAGTAGTTCAACCAATGTGTAGAAAGTAAGTTTATTAACTCATGTAAGATAAGTTTGCATAAGTTTTTTTTCTCCTTCCCATGCACCAATCTAAAGAACTAGTTTAGGTTAAGAGCTTCGCTAGCTAGAACATGTTATTCTACGGAGAGCAAAATGATTATGGTGTTTATTGCTCAATGATTGTCTTATTTGGCTATGTTTAGTTAACCTTATTTTTACTTATTTAAGATCATATCAGATAAGAAAAAATAAGTTCAAATCATATCAAATCAGTTCAGATCAGATCAGTTCAGATCATGCTTATATTTAAAAAATTATTGTTGTTGTTATTATTTATTGGTATGATTATTATGATTATTAGTATTACTAGTGCTATTATTATTATTATTATTATTATTATTATTATTATTATTATTATTATTATTATTATTATTATTATTATTATTATTATTATTATTATTATTATTATTATTATTACTTTACACGATTACTATTACTATTAATACTACTATTTACTAGTACATATGTTCAAAAGGATTATTGTTATTGTTATTGTTATTGTTGTTGTTGTACTTATTAATTATTAATATTGGTAATTATTATTAATGTATTTGTTATTATTATAAATGTCATTGTTATCACTATTTCAAGTTGTTTTGTTGTTAAAAAAATATAGAAATTTAAAAGTCACGTATTAAGAACATAAGATTGGCGCAAAAATAAGAAGTATATAAAAATATGATAGCTCATATTCATAATAATGAAACCACAAAGTTCGGATTACAATTAAAAATAAGCTAAGTGCGAGATACAAGTTATTTTTTCATATTAAATTTAGATCTGGTACACCTCTTCCTACTAAATTCCAAATCTCCTTAGCTATTTTAAGTTGTACCTTATCCATTTCTTTCTTGCGCAAGTCGTTGAACATATCATAATATGCTCTACTTGGTGCAATATTTACGATCCTTGAAATCGGTACATCCAACTCATACAATCTAATGAAATCTTGAAGTGTGAACGCAAAAACCATAATAGCCAATTGATATGGGATGTCCATTGTTTAGCATGTTTGATAATATTTTCCATCTCTTTTTAAGTGTTCGAAAACATCTTTCAATCGTAGTACAGAGAGATGAGTGAAGATAATTAAAGTTTTCAAGCGTGCCTTCTGGTGAGGGGCTATTATGAAATTCAGGCATGTGATATCTTATATAAAACATGAGTAGCATGAGATAATCTAATGGTGTTGGCATCACCTTCAAATTCCCCCTACAAGGGATTTCAACTTACCTTTAAAAATAAAGGTTATATAGAACATGTATGAGAAGAACATTTGAACAATTTTGTTCAATATTATATGATTATATATAATTTATACGTTTATTTATGATAAAAAAATAATTGATTGATATAACAGAAAAACATGTTAGTTAAATCTGAACATGCCATCAATATAAAAATGACATCTATCTTTTGTTTTTAGAATATGTTTTTTTAATAGAGTTTGTATGCTCTTTCAATATATGTTCTTTTTTTATTATTATATGTTTTTTTCATTACTACCTAAGTTCTCATTATAAAAGGACCTTAGACAAGAACAACACGTTCTTTTTACCATGAAAAATATGTTTTTTTACCTAAAATATGTGCTCTTTTATTTTTAATTGTATGTTCATATACTATGTGTTCTTTTTCAAAAAAAAAAAAAAACTATTTATTTTAATTTTTATTATTATTATTATTATTATTATTATTATTATTATTATTATTATTATTATTATTATTATTATTATTAAAGTTGTGATAATAATAAAATGATAGTAGTAATAGTAATACTAGTAATGAAATACAAAGTAATAATAATATCTGTAATAATATGTTTTATAAAAGATAAGTTCAGATCATATCAGAAAAAAGAAATTCAGATCAGATCAGTAAAAACAAAGTGAACTAAACATAGACTTACATTCTATTTTTTTCATCTAAAATGAACTTGCTAGAGATAGCATTGAGCCTTAAATGCTTAATCTAATTGCTCCTTTTTCCTAAAAAAAATAGGTAGGTCGGCTCGACGGCTCATATAAGGTAGGAGGAGATAAGGGAATCCCAACTCATAGGAGTCATCGGTCATTTAGACTAGACTTTAACATAGAAGAAAACCCCCTATAATAACCCATAAAATTTAAGGTGATGAGAATTAAACTCGCAACCTCATGGTTGAGACTTGAGAGGTAAGAGCTATGCCATTTGCCCCCACTTGATTCTCAATTGTCTGAGTACACAAGGTGAATTCTACTCGGGAGCGGATTTACTCATTGAGGAGTGGGTTCAAATGAACTCACTTAGATTACTAAAAACTCATATAGTCATCTAATATAGTGGAAAAACATCTCCAAATGAACTTCACTGCCATCACATTGAAGAAAGGTTTAAAAGTCAAAATGAATGAGCAACTCACTTTGTTCGAATTTCAATTGGTCAAACTATTTAATATTTTAAAAGTAATTTAAAATTTTCCTATTATTAATGCTAAGGCTTGAGAGTGGGTCATAAAGGTTCTTTAATTTGTTAAATTTTGTAGGAAGAAGTTGTCAAGCTCATATTCCTTAGAGAAGAGCGTCATTTTCAAAAAAAAAAAACTATTTAATATTTTAAAAGTAATTTAAAATTTTCCTATTATTAATGTAAGGCTTGAGAGTGCATTTCTTTAATTTTTTGTATAATTTACTTCCGAAAGAAATTATCAAACTCATAAGGCAATAACGCATCACCAATTATATATAGCGAGGTGTTAATTTCTTGGGGAAAAATAATATAGGTGCTAATATAGTATTTTTTTTTATTGAAATACAGAGAAAGATAGGTCTTTTTTAATGAAAGGAATATAGTAAGGAGTAAGGACCATTTTATATTTTACTTTTTTGCCAAAGTAATTTTAGAAAACTAATATAATAAAATAATAAGACTATAGCAATAAACTAATTTGAGACAAATGAAAAAAATAAATTATTTTTTCATTGGCTATTATGTCATAATTTCAATTCTATATTTTTGAAACTTTATTCTATCGCTATAAGATTATTTTAGAGTGATTGTTTGTTGTACAGTGGGTTATTTGTTGATTAGCTTTAATTAACAAAAAAAATTGTGTTTATGCTGTTTAATTTAATATTTATATCAAAGTGTTATCAGAATAAGGAGGAAGCAATTATATATGTTTTCAACTTTCTACATTAATCTTGACCTTAACTTTGACTTGAACCCACTTAGTGGTCGTTTGGTTTACATGGAAAGTCAAAATTCCCATGAAATTGCAATTCATAGGAAATAAATTACTTAATCAAGTTCATGGGAAATTGGTTAAATTGTTTGGTTGACAATGGGGGAATTAAGGCTATGTTCTTTTCAACTTATTTAAGCACTCTAGTGCTTATTTCAGAACAGATCATATCATATCAGAAAAATTCAGATCAGATCAGAAAAATTCAGATCCGATTAGAAAAAATCAGATCAGATCAGATCAGAAAAGAAATAGCATATTGCACGAGTTGGGTAAATCAGAAAAGTTCAGATCAGATCAGACCAGATCAGATCATATCAGATCAGACCAAATCAGAAAAGTTCAGATCAGATCAGATTAGATCAGACCAGACCAGATCAGATCAGATCAGATCATAAAAATTCAGATCAGACCAGACGAAGAGAACATAGCCTAAATTCCCATGGGAATTTCTACTTACCTAGGGGGACCTAGGTAAGTAACTCCCTCCATTTTGTGGGAACTCAAAATTCCTAGGGATTTCTAATTCTTTCATTTTGCTATTTTGTTGTCAACCAAACAACTCACCAAATTTTCAATTCCTAGGAATTTCTATTTCCCATGTTTTCAGAGCCGTCTCAGACAATTTTGGGGCCCTGTGCAAGGCATTGAACATGGGCCCTATGGGGATATATAAACGGATCCACCATCCCATATTTTTAATAACTTAATTAATTTTTTTAAAAGTTGAAAAAATTATTAACTTTTTTAAATACCTCAATGTTATTTTTATTTTTAGGAACGAGACACCTTAGATATTACAAAATGGTAAAATATACCAAACATAAAACTAAAATAAGCTATGATATATGAAAACAAAAAGTACATAGAATAGGGGCGAAAATTTTGGAATAACAAATTTAGAATCTTTTTTTCCATCTAATAAACTCATAGAAATAAAATATATAGGTAGGACCCCTTAAAATTGGGGGCCCTGCGCGATCGCTCACTTTGCTCATGTGTTTGAGACCCCTCTGCATGTTTTCTCATATCAACCAAACAACTACTTAATGTGAACTCTAGATCCGCCATTGATTATTCTACTTTAATACTTTAATATAGAACAAATAATTTATTTTTTTAGTAAAATAGGAATTAATGAGATAACCAGTATCGCATCATCATAAAACAAAGGAAGATTGGCTTAGAAAACATCATAAAATATTACTGATATGTGCAAGAAACAATACAAATTGAACTATTTGCTTAGAGTAACATGAACTTGTTTCCTAATGTATGCAAAAACGATATAGGCATCAAAGCTAAAGGAATCTTTCGATGGAAATCAATTAAGAAAACACTACTTGAAAATAAAGAGAAACAGTTAAACTAAATTAATTTTAAAAGGAACAGAGCTTCGGTTTAAAACAATTTAATTGAAATTTAAAGGTGTAGACTATAGAGTTAAGAAATGAAAAAAAAAAATTAATTAAGATCTTTTTTTATTGGATTCTAAAAATATATTATTTTGCATACTAAAAAAAACTCTTATTTTATTTTTCATGCTTGAAATTTAAGATATATACTTATTAATTTGTTCATAGATTTTTAAAACTAAAATCAAACTTATACTTCAGTTATTTTTGAAAAATGTATTAATTTCAAGTACTTTAATAAATTTCTTAATATTAGAATAATTTTCTAATATAAAAATATATCTTTGGCTTATTCCTAAAATATTTTTTCGGTGGTGATTGTTGTATCATACTGTTATAATTACACAATTAGCAGTAAATTTCGTATTGCTCAAAGAAAATAACTCGGTTGGTATTTTGCATATTATATGTACAATATTCTCCAAATAAAGTGGAAATTAAATAATTATAAAAGGAGGAAAAATTCAAAGCAAGACATTTATAGATCAAATGAGCTAGTTTCCTTGAACACTGGTGTGTTCTTTTCACCTGAACTTATCTGACCTGAACTTATTAGACCTGATTGACCCTTATTGGAACTTATTCATGAGTGTTGTGTTAGACGCTCGATCAAACCTGATCATAACTTATTAGACTTGAAACTTATTTTTTTAAGGTGAAGAGAAACACCAATAGAGCAAAAGTTATGAGCATATAAATCAAAGAATGATAAGAATGGAAGACCCTAAAAAAGAGAGATTGCGTGCTGTGCAATAATTGTGGCCCAGTGATTAGAAAAACGAACTTTTCATAAAGCATACTTTTATAGTTAATGTATGTGTCCCTTTCTAGTTTCTATATGAGACCATGAGACCACGAGTGATCTACGGATCTACCATAACATGATCGACAATATGTATATTAAGATCTCCATAGCAATAAGGATCTAGATTTTCCACAAAATACATTGAGTGCACAGTGCAGTGGCGGATGCAGGAATTGAACAACGTGCGGCTAAATTTTACTATTAATACTTATATTTAAAGGCGTTAAAAACACTTATACAAGTTTGACAAATAAATTATTAATGCTATTAATAATTAACGACTCACCAACAGCAAGATCTTTGTAATATAGTTTGGCTAATAAATTATTAATGCTATCAATAATTTATTGCTTGAGCAAGTAAATTGGAAGAAAAGCTAAATTAAACCAGATTCATTTCCTATTAATACATTACTCCCTCCGTTTTCTTTTGTTGTTCCTATTTGGAATCGGGGAGGAAACCAATGCAACTAAAAAAAAGGGCAAGATTCCACTATTTTAAACTAGCCTTATATGCACACGATGCGTGCGTTAATTTTAAAATATTGTCTTTTATCCGCTTAGAATGGAAAGTTGAAATGAGAAAGGATTCTTAAATTGTTTTCTTTTGTAATTTTTTTATTTCATTAGATCATTAAGGGTAATTTAGTATTTTTAAAGGAGGACATCATCTTCCTCCCCCTTCCCTTATATAATAGAGATAAAATTAAATTAACTAAAAACAAAGATTCTAGCCCTTTGAGTTATTCTATGTTAAGCAACCAATGATACAAAAAGTTTGAGGGGTAAAAGAGTAAAGTAACTACAAACTAGTGTAAACACATTTATTGGTCTTTGAGTTACTCTATGTTAGACAACCAATTAGACAAAAGTTTGAGGGATAAAAAGGTAAAAAATGACTACTCAATAGTGTGAACACATTTATTGCAACTCAAACTAATGGAAAATTTAATTCATAAATTATACTATATATGGAAAGATTCAAAATAGGAACAACATATTGAAATTTCCCAATAGGGAATACAGGAACAACCAAAGAAAACGGAGGGAGTAGTACTTGGTGGGAGTGGAATATTTGTGAAGAAGGGAAGCTAGAAAATGGAGGATCAAAAGAAAATAAAACCAAGAATAAAAACGTAAGTTGTAGTAATAAAAAACAAAGGGTGGGAAAAAAAAGTAAAAAAAAATACAACAAGGTCTTCTAGGGATTCGATCCCGCGACATTGACCACGCCAAGCATTAAGCTTCACGCGGTCAACACGCTACACCGTTGAGCTAACTCCATAACATTTGTATCATTTTGGGTGCTTTTTCATATATAAGGTTTTTCTTTTTCCTGTAAATTCCAGTTTCTTTCGCGGATCCTCGTGGGTTCAGTTGAACCCACGCTGGATCCGCCATTGATTGAGTGCATTTGCGCTAGGTTAATTCACTTCATTTTAGAACTTCTATTACTAATTATTTTAGATAAAATGAAGCTAGATGGGACTATTAGAATTTGGATCAGATTAGGAAAAATTCAATTCATACTAGTGTAGATCAGAAAAGATAAGACCAAATCAAACATATATATAGACCTAATGACAATATACCTTATATGTAGAAATATAATAATATTTACACTGGAAAAACATAATATTGAGCAGTAGGTGATGCGATTTAGTGATGTTGGCAGCACCTCCGATTACAGAGAGGTTTTGGGATTGAGTCTCTCCCCTTGCAAGATGAACATTCTCTCCCTACTTGTAAGGAACTTTAACTTACCTACATAAATAAATAAATATATATATATATATATATATATATATATATATATATATATATATATATATATATATATATATATATATATATATATATATATATATATATATATATACCCCCAAAACAACAACAACAACATTTGTTATATACTATATAATATGTTTATCCATTGATCTAGCTTATAATATGTTTAACTAAAGATGAATACTGTACACAAACTTGAATATGATATATGGCATTCAATCAAAATATAGGTGAACTTTTTTTCCTCAAAAAAAAATATAGGTGAACTTTTAAATTGATATGACTTAGCTTTTGTAGTATTATCTCCGTCTCTTTGGTGGTTAACTTAGGCCCATTCTACATTATTGTCAGGCTTCAAGTTTTGGTTTTAAGATTTTAGAAACTGTATGATATAGATTCTATAATGAACATCATACTCCAAAAATTGGGGTCTCTCAAAACTTAGAATGATGTTTATTATTATACATCCAAGGTGGCTGCAACAGAATGCTAGAAGGATAGCACGCTACCCTTTTTTTAAAAAAAAAAAAAAAATTCGAAAAATCACAAAAAATCGCGGAGACCTAAACACTTCACCGCCGTTTCATTTCAACTCAGTCTCTTTCTCAAACTCAGTCTCTCTCTCTCTCTCTCTCAACTCTCAATTCTCGCCCTTCTCGTCGGAATCTCAAACTTTCGGAGTCTCGCCGGAGTATTGTCTCAACTCTTCAGCGTCGTTACTCGTTCGTCGTCTCGTCGGACAAATTGGTAAGTCGATTTTTCCGCATATTGGTAAATGGTAATCTAGATCTAGCCCTAAATTTTCTTAGTCCCCTAACTTTCTTCCTCTTTCCTCTCTAATGGCAAAGCGATCCTTGAACTGCAAATGGCGACCGGCGACGACGCGACGTGATACTTTCTCTCTTTCCTCTCGACTCTCCGAGATTGGTGGTCGGCGTTCGGCAGTGGGCACTTCGGCCTTCGGCGTTCAGCACTTCGGCCTTCGGCGCACTTCAGGTAACTTTCTTTCTCTTTCCTCTGAGATTGTTAGTTGACAGTTTCGGGTTTCCATTGTTGTGATTTGTGAATACTTGTGAGTTGTGAATTGTGATATCTCTAATGGGCAATGGCAGTTTTGATCATTTTCATCATTTTCGAGTTCAGGTTTTTCTAAGTGTTATTGATCAACAATTGCAAGAAATTGATAATCGATTTAGTGAGAAAAGTAAGGAATTACTTATTTGCATGTCTTGCTTTGATCCTACTAATCGGTTTGTATCATATGACAAAGAAAAATTGATTAGGCTTGCTGAGTTTTATCCAAATGAATTTTCAAGTGCTGAAATGTTCTTTTTTGAACATTCATTGGATAACTTCATTGAAGATGTTCGAAATGATGAGAGGTTTTGGAATGTGAAGACTCTCAATGAGCTTTCTATAAAGCTTGTTGAAACAAAAAAACATGAAACTCATTCAAAAGTTTATTTGCTTTTGAAGTTGGTGTTAATTCTTCCTGTGGCGACTGCAAGTGTAGAAAGAGCATTCTCTAGTATGACTATGATCAAAAACAAATTACGAAATAGCATGGGAGATGGATTGCTAAATGATTGTTTAGTTACTTTTCTTGAGAAAGATTTGTTTTGTGATGTAGAAGTTGATGCGATTGTAAATCGGTTCCAAAATTTGAGAACCCGACGTGAACAATTGTAATTTTCTTTTATTGTTGTTTTGAAGGTTGTATTTGGATTTTGTAACATTTTGAATTTAGTAATTACGAACTTTTTTTTTTTTGAGTTCCTAGCAATATAAAGTTGCGCTACCCCTGGTTCGGAATCCTGGATCCGCCCCTGTATACATCAATTATACTCATACGAACTATATTGATTCTGAAAATTGACTACAAAAAAATTGAAAACTATTCTTCTTGATTTCCATATATTAGTTTATAGTTTTTTAAACATAAAACTAGGGCTGGCAATCAGGTCGGGTTGGGTCAATTTCAGGTTGACCTGATTTATATTTCAGGTCACTTACCCCTAACCCAAACCCGACCTGATTCTAATTTCAGGTCGAAAATCACAATCCAAACCCGACCTTACCGATTTCGGGTTGACCCGAAACCAACCCAAAATGACCTGAAATGAAATTCAACTATACACGCTAAGTCATGAAAGTATGGGTTAATGACCTGAAATGAAATTTAGGTGATCCAAGAAATAGGCTTGGCCCAATACAAATAAGTATAAGAAAAGATAGGTTATATAAGTTATGAAAGTTTGGGTTAATTTCAGGTTGACCCGACCTGAAAATAATCCAACTTCTAAATCAGGTAATTCGGGTTATTTTCAGGTTCAAAAAGTCAACCCGAACCTAAACCATTATATTTTTAGGTCGGGTTGGGTCAACCCATTTTTATTTCAGGTCGAAAATCTCAACCCAAACCCGGAATTTTCAGGTCAGTTTCAGGTCGGGTTATCGGGTTAGGTCAACTTTTGCCAGCCCTACATAAAACGATTAGTAAGAGTCCTAGTAAATGAGTCCATTATTGGTGTATAATTAGTACCCCCCTAAAAATCATGTATTCTCCAATATATCTATATAAGAAGAATACTATAATTATTGTTTTATATTCCAAACATGGGAACTTGTCCTTTTTATATATTTTTTAATTCCAGCAAAAAAAGGAAGGTCGTTAATTATTTTTTTTAGTACTTTTTTACAGATTTTATATATTTTATATATTTTTTTTTAAAGAAACAAAACATGTCATGCATGGTCGTGTACTGGTGCTGGAGGGGGTGAAACGATCATGCTACAGAAAATCACGAATTGATGGAGCACG
This sequence comes from Beta corolliflora, assembly GCA_947648045.1. Taxonomy (NCBI): domain Eukaryota; kingdom Viridiplantae; phylum Streptophyta; class Magnoliopsida; order Caryophyllales; family Amaranthaceae; genus Beta; species Beta corolliflora. The sequence goes on from CANSZD010002553.1 coordinate 128,678, forward strand.
GCCGTGTTGAGCTGTAGTCATGTTTCTATTTTATTCTTTTGTTCTTTCTTCCTTCCGTGGGCCTTGATGGGATAATGAATTAATGACATAAATAGGGGTGTAAATGAGACGAGACAACTCGCGAGCTACTCGAGATCGACTCGGTCAAAACTCGGTCAAAGCTCGACTTGAGTAGGCTCGACTCGAACTCGAGCTCGACTCGATGACTAACGAGTCGAGCTTGAGCTACTACCTACTCGACTCGAAAAGCTCGCAAGAAACTCGAAAAAAAAAATTATATATAATACTTTCAATTTTGATAAATAATTCTCAAACTTTTTCAAAGAACTTAATCCATGAAATGTAATAAACACTTTCATAGAAAATATTTTCATAGTGGACATTAATTATAGTTTGTCTTTAGGTTATGGTTAACAAGTCGAGCACAAGATTTTAATGAGCTTTAGCCTTGGCTCGACTCAAAATCTCATGAACAAACTAGAAATTTTTTAAAAATGATCTTTTATGTAAAATATTAAATGTCCCACATTGGTTTATAGTATAAACAATAGCCTTTTTTCTCTATAAAATGTTACTACTCTAGCTATACTTATTATTTGAATTAAAGTTGTCCCACATTGGTTGGGAAACAAAAGTTTAAGTTTGTGTTGTTTATAAATGGAACAAAAACTTTTTGGTTGGAAATCATTTTTTTCTATGAAAGTTTGTTTCATAAAGTCCCACATTGGTTGGACAATGAAACACCCAACTTTTTTTTCTTTATAAAAGGCTACTCCAAGTACCTAACTCAAGGTACATATATGGATTGACTCAAGTTTGAGTTGAGCCATGATTTGAGTTTGAGTTTCGAGTTCGAGCTTGATTCTAGTTCGAGCTCGAGTTCGAGCTTGATTCGAGTTCGAGTTTAGGATTTCGAGTTCGAGTCGAGTTTGATTTTTTTTCAAGCTTGCGAGTTTTCGAGTCGAGCTTGATTTCGAGTTTTTGAGTTCGATCGAGTTTAGCCAAACTCGAGCTCGACTCGCATCATTTACACCCCTAAACATAAAATAACTTAGAGAGGTGAGGAGTGAGGACTAGCCTTAACAATGAATAATGAATTGCCTTTGTTGATGGATTGTGTGGGCTCCAAGTGGGCTCTTCCTATTTGGTCTTTTCGGTTCAAGGCTTCTTATTCCTCCTTGGGCTAGGACTTTTGGATAGTCAATTAATCAACCTAGTTGATGTAAAATATAAAAAAGGAAAAAAAAAGCATAATCTAAGCCAAGTAGCCAACCATATAGAAGATGATGGTAAATGTTCCAAAATACTTACAAATTTATGATCATTAAACTACATGAAATTGCATCCTAAAGCCTTAGATAAACAGATTTGAATAATGCATTATTCATTCGAGTATGAAACTATAAATGGGTTTCCTTAGAAGACATAAAATTACTTATACAATCTTGGATAAAGAAACTAGATTTTTCTAAAAGTACGCAGAAAGGAGTTTATCCTGAAGACAAATTTAGTAAGTTGGTAATACAACACTCGGTACATAGACAAAAAGTAACTAAGAGCCTAACCATATTCTTTTTTTAGCAGTTTGGTTTGTTTTGTAAATTGGAAATTACATATGATCAAAATTTAAACATAATGTAATTTATTGGTATAAATTTGGTTTTGGAGAATTTGAAACCCAAAGTCCCAAACAACATAAACAGCATATGGTTAAGATATAAAATAAGAATTGAAACCCAAACCAAACTAGTAAGTACAAAATATGGCATTTAGTATTCAATTATCGTCTGTTATGCTGAAGTAATCTATTGAATTAGTAAATATATACTCTCTCTTTTTTGTTCGTGAATGAAACCTGATGTATCATATTTTTATGTAGTTTTTAGATGCATTTAGGTTGCATTGAGCATTTAGGTGCATTGTAGTTCATAATTGCATATAATTACTTAAGTTGTTAAATATTACTCCTTTTGTACGTTTTTGGTGTTCTTTGATGAATATCAGGTATTGAGAACATAATTGGAGAATGATTGGACAAGCTTGAGTATTATGAGCAATTGGAAGGAAGCTACATCGATAAGGATCGTTATGAAAATCTTTGAGTGCAAATTGGAGCTAAAATGAAGTTGGAATTTAATGAAAGAATTGTGGCAATTGAGTCACGTTCACTCTTTTGTCTATAATTTTTGACTCAATTATGATAATTGATTAATTCCAGCGGCATTGGAAAGTAGACTTGAGAGCTTTCCAATGATAGGTTACACGACCCAAGGAGAGTTATATTCTGGGAGATATGGGCTTTCCAAATTCGCACTGTTTTCCCGAAGCCTGTTACGCGTACGCGGATTTGTTAATTTCGCCTATTTAATTATTTATTCAACTTTCCTTATCTTGGGACTTACTTTCTAGTTATACTAGGTTACATAGTCTTATATACATTAGGAATCACTCAATGTTGAGTCTCTCTCTCCTCCTCAGTTTGTACGTGATTTTTAGTTTTCTTAGAGAGTTTCTTATTGTCCTTCAAGACTTCATCTTTCCATCATCAATTCAAGTATTCTCCTTTATTTTATCCTTTATTTTATAATTTTGATTATTAGTTATTTTTTTTTTTTTATATTTTGTTTAGTTTATTTGATTATTATATGTGAGTAGTTTTCCAATCTAAGGTTAAGCAAACCCTAGCTAGCCATGATTAATATGTGATGTATTCCTTTAAATTCCCAATTTAATTTAGTTGTTTATTTGTTCTTTCTTAATTGATTCTGTAATTTCCAATACTAGATTGGGGATAATTAGTATTGTTATCATTCCATTGTCTTGATCACAACGGGAGTTGGGTTTTGACGGATTTGAATATTTTAATTAAGGACATGAAGTTCTCCACGGGAGTAGGTAGAATGTATTGTTAGGAAGTTAGAGTGTTGCGAATAATGTCTTTAATTTACGTGATTCCACCGGAGTAGGCTTGAGTGCATATTAGAGAAGTCATAGATACTTGGGAGAGGTTTGTGGTATTTTATAGGGTGTACTTTTCCTTGTGAATATTTAATTGATTAGTTTGGGATAAGAATTATTATTGTGTTAATTCATGATAGTGGGGATACTTAACTCTAGAGTCTTTTATTTATTTATTGATTAGTATAGTTTATTCGACCATCATTGATATTAACCACTTTTAGTTTTACCATTGTTTAAGAGTTAAAAATAGATTAACTTTCTCTCTGTGGGATCGACACTGACTTACCCTACTACGTAGCTAGGAAGATTAGTTATGTTATTTATTTTTGTTAGGTGTGCGACACGCCTATCAAAACCTTAATGACATTCTCCATGTCCGGTTCAACCTTCAAAACCATATTACATCCAAAAGGTAATGATATAGCACTTTTTATAAATACTTAATTATCTTTATTTTTCGATAACCTAAAAGGACAAACAAAACATCGCGTTGTTTCTTAGACAATCAACGTTACCTCCTGAATACCTTTCAAAAAAAACGTTACCTCCTGAATATATATTCCTTCCCAAGTTGTCATTCAAATTTAACTAAATATATCTCTCTTATTAGGGGAGTGTTCGGCAACAATGGTTGTGGTAGTAGCTTTTAGTTGTCAGAGTAGCTGGTAGCTGTTAGTGGTTGGTGTGTAGCTGTTAGCTGTTAGCTGTCCAAGTAGCGGTATAAAATATTGATGTTCGGTAAAAGAAGCTGTTAAAGTAGCTGTTTACAAATAATTAATTAAAAACTCAAACAAAACTTTAATATACAATTTATGCACCACTAAAAGCTACCTCAAAAGTTACAAATTGTAACTTTTCACAAACACTAATAAAACACTACTTATACCACTAAAAGTTACTTGCACCACTTACTTACCAAACACTCTAATTTTTTTTAATTAGTGTTTTGACCTAGTCAAAACACTAAAAGCTACTTAGAAAGCTTGTACCAAACACGCCCTAGGTAGCAAAGATCCTACTCAATTATGTGCTCATGACTCTCCTCTATCAACAACAAAGTTTCACCTTGTTGCATAAATTAGCTAGCTTTTCCTAATTCCTAGCTTGGTTGAACATAACTTGTTACACCCTCCCTTTTTTTAAATTGTTACATTTCCATAAGTGGTTATTTCATTTTAGTTAATACATTGTATAAACTTTCCTCATTTGGAGTACTTAGCTTGGCCCACGAAAAAGTAACTAAAAATTTTTGTCTTTCACTTTTTCCACCAAAAAGTACTATTTTTTCACTCTTCGTCCTTACTTTATATTTACGGTTTTTTCACCAAGTACCCCCGAGTTTTCAAAAAATTCACATGGTACCCTCCAACTTTTCAAAATACACGGGGTACCCCTAAATTTCATAATAATTCACGTGGTACCCTCAAATACCCTTAATGACTAACGACGTTAACCGTCGTTAGTCATTAACCCTAATTTTCTGTTTTAAACTCTAATTAACCTCTAATCCTAACCCTAATCCTAATCTCTAACCCTAAACCTAACCCAAAACCCTAAACCTAACCCTAACCACCCCTCCCCCACCCTCCCACCACCCCCGCAGCCTCCCCCCCCCCCCCCCACCCCCCCCCCACCACCCGTCGACACCCCCTTCCCCCCCCCCCGCAGCCCCACCCCCTCCCCCCCCTCGTCCTCTCCCCCCTCCCCCCCCCCTCGCCGAATCCCCCTTCCCCCACCCCGTCGATTCACGCCCCCAAAGATGTTCGGTGATTCAAAGCCCGGTTCGTGAATTCCGCAATCCACGGGGGTGGGGGGATGGGTCCGCAATCGACGGGGGTGGGGAATGGGCGTGCAAATCGACGGGGAGGGGGGCCTGCTCATGGGGTGGGGTGTCGATGGGGTGGTGGGGGAGGGGTGGGGCCTACGGGGGTGGGGGGAGGGGCTGCGGGGGTGGGGGAGGGTGGGGCTGGGGTGGGGGGAGGCTGCGGGGGTGGTGGGAGGGTGGGGGGGAGGGTGGTTAGGGTTAGGTTTAGGGTTTAGGATTAGGGTTAGGGTTAGGGTTAGGATTAGAGGTTAATTAGGGTTTAAAACAGAAAATTAGGGTTAATGACTAACGGCGGTTAACGCCGTTAGTCATTAAGGGTATTTGAGGGTACCACATGAATTATTATGAAACTTAGGGGTACCTGGTGAATTTTGAAAACATGGAGGGTACCACGTGAATTTTTCGAAAACTCGGGGGTATTTGGTGAAAAAACCGTTATATTTAATAGGTCAAAATTTACCATCCAAAAAAGTTACAAATAACATTGTCTAAAATCTTGTGTAAAACACAATTTAGCAATTAGAAAAAACGGAGGGAGTAGTTGCGGATCCACAAAACATGAAACATCAATCTCACGTCTTTATTTTTTTAAGAAAGTGTAGTGATAGTTGCAAATCAGTGAATCACTGACTAAGTAGTTAGTACATATTACTATAGTCTCATACAATCTAGCTATCTAGAAATGAAAGAAATAGAAGGAGTTTTCTAGCTAGGGTTTGACCACTCTATGTCAATTTATGTAGAAAGAAAGAATTTTATTCCTAATTTGAACTCTGCATTGAATGGATTTCAGGCTTTCAGCAACTCACACTACGAACTTATTTGTCTTCTCTCTTAAGGAAGGAAGCTAAGGAAGGTAGGTTTATAGCATCCTCAATTACACTTCGCTTCCAAATACCAAGTGCAGCGATTTTAGATTTCCCATATACCTAATCTTCTGTTTCTTCTAAGTGTAGGGTTATAATAACCTTTGGTTAATACCCATACATGGTCCCATATTGTACGTGCAGAAATCACCTTTTTTCTTCATTCGAATATGAAGTATAACCATTATTTTTGCCAGCCAGAAAATCTCCAAGTTTTTGGTGGTTTCAGATAGTGTAACTAGTTATTATAAGTTAGTTACTCAACATTGTCGATGTCAGCTGGTTTAATTGATAAAGTAATGAGGTTAGGGATGCAAATAGTGATTTTATATTGAATCTCGCCTATATCACTATATTTGTGACATACAATGCATCAAAAAAGTTAGTCATATATGATCACCTTCGAATTTCCCCCTTTTTCCAAAGTAATATAAAACTACTTGGAAAACTTGAGGATATAAATGTCACGTGATAACGTTAAGGGTTTTAAGACTAACTACAAACCATAACTTTAAAACTTAGCTACTGAATTAACTGATTAGAAGTAACTCTTCTATTAATAAAAAAAAACAAGATTCCACAACCAACATAATTTGAATAACTAAGAATAACTACACTAAGCTATGTGTTTGACTAGATCTGGTCTGGGATTGTGAAATATTTTTAGACACCTATAACGAAATCTGATCACCGATGCAAGATTAAGTCATCGCGGGGAAAATGCCAAAAGACAAAACAAAACAAACTTTCGAAAATCTTTCATTGAATACTTGATATGCCCTTGTAACATAGAGTACTAGAATTTTTTGCACGCTATGCGTGCGAGTCATATTAACCATTTTTTCTCAATTAGTTAATTATCAGTGTTATAAAATTTTCGATTTGAGAGACATTTATAATTATTTTTATTATTTTTAGTATGTTTTTCTTAAATCAATGTTTTGTTGATTTTTTTAGTTATTTGTTCGTCATTATTTAAACATAGTATTGAGAGAAGGAAATATAAAGTAGAATAAAGCTTGTGCTCAAATAAAGTGGAAGAATTAGGTTCAATCGTTGAATATTAATAAAATGGAAGAGTTTGATTTATATAATAGAGATTGCCAATTAATAAACAACATTTACGTTTTAAAATATTATCACTATATTTATTAATATGAAATTCAAGTTTTTATTTTTTCTTCTGATTGTGTCATTCAAGTTATATTGTCAATTTAATTTTTTATCATAGTTTTTCACACATATGTAAAAAAAGGAAATCATTCTCCTTGATTTAGTATTTAATTCAAATTTCAAATTCAATTCCATTGCTAACTTGTTCATTCAATAAATATGGCAAGTAAGAAGAATAAAAGATTATTTAATATATATGATCATTTAAATTCATTAAGGGTAAATTAGAATTTTTGTAGGGGGACACCATCTTCCTCCCCCCTTCACTTATATAATAAAGATAAATGTTTTTTTTTGCTAAGTAAGTAAGTTTCATTCCATAATTCACCATTACAACCTAAACTAATCAAGAAGCAGACGAACCAACTAGGTTGGATCCTCACAACTTCAAGATTAGAACACAATTACATCCAGAAACGGATACAACTAAACTCACATCAAAACAGCGTCCTAGCTAGTCCTTAGACTAGTAAATTAAACCATACATAGTCAGCCCTTGATATTTTCTTAGGCATTACAGCTAAAACTCTAGCTCTTACTACATTCTGAATCTATTTACAGACTACATTAATGTTAGGAACACATTGCTCCCACTAAACTTTATTCCTAGCTTGCCAAATATAATAAACCAAAGCTGAAATACTTGCCATATACACATTTCTCTTGAACTTGGACTTCCTGCTATGCTGGATCCATCTGAGTATTTGTTGTAGTTCTGATGCAGCAGTATTTATTTGCAACCAATGCTTAATGTTAGTTAAACAACTAACACTAAACTGACAATTAAAAAAGAGATACTGATGCTCTTCAGGTAGTCTGGCACATATGAGGCACTGTTCAGAGTTACTAATGCCAATTCTAGCCAACCTAGCAGTGGTCTGTAGTTTACATTGCACTGCCAGCCACATAATAAACTTGTGCTTTGGCAAGTTGAGTCTATTCCACACTGCAGTGTCCCAATTCACTCTTAATTGATCATCCACCAATTTATCATACACCTTTTTCACTAAGTAGGTGGTCATCTGATTCAATTCCTGTTGTGTCATCACTTGTTTCGATTGTTCTTTTACAGAACAAATCTTCCTCCAATACCAGCTAGCCCCTGAATTAGGCTTATAATCCCACCATGAATCATTCTTGATGTAAACAGCATGAATCCACCTCAACCACACACTGTCCTGATTTGTTGAGACACCCCATACATATTTTCCAATGCTAGCAACATTCCAGAGTACAATATTCCTAAATCCCAATCCACTTGCAGATTTAGGACAACACAATTTGTCCCAAGTAATAGATCCAGCTTTCTGACTAAAAGCCTGACCACTCCACAAAAATGCTCTACAAATCTTGTTTATTTCAACCAGTACTTTCTTGAGAAAAATAAATACTTGAGCCCAGTAAGTATGTATACTCAATAAAACAGCATTGATTAACTGTGCTCTGGCAGTGTATGATAAGTTCTTGGAGCTCCACACTCTTATCCTCCCTGTCATCTTCTCTATCAGAGCTTCACATTGAGCATTAGATATTTTCTTAGCACAAATTGGTACACCAAGATATCTAAATGGCAAAGATTCATGAGCTAAACCAGAAGCATCAGTCACTCTTTGCACCTCCTCACTTGACATTCCACAAGTATACATGGCTGACTTGTGAATGTTAGCTTTTAATCCAGAAGTATCATAAAATAGTTTAAAAGCTCTAAGCATCAAGTAAATAGATGGATATTCTCCTTTACAGCAGAGAATTAGATCATCAGCAAAGCACATATGAGTCAATTTGACCTCTTTGCATCTTGGATGGTACTGAAACTGTTCAAGTTCACCCATTTTTGTCAAAATTCTTGACAAATACTCCATACATATCACAAATAGCAAAGGTGACATGGGGTCACCTTGCCTCAGCCCCCTGGATGATTTGAAGAATCCTTGCATTGTTCCATTAATCATCAATGAGAACATAGGTGTCTGAACACACTGCATAACCAACTCTATAAATGCAGAAGGAAATCCCAAAGCTAATAACATTTCATGCAAGAATTCCCAACTAATAGAATCATATGCTTTTTGTAAATCTATTTTCAAAAGACAACTAGGCTTAGCTTTTCTCCTACCATATTGCTTAACCATATCCTGAATTACCAAGATGTTATGCACTATATATCTACCATGGACAAACCCACCCTGGTTTTCCATAATGAGATCAGGAAGCACTTGTCTGAGTCTAGCACATAAAACCTTTGTGACACATTTGTATAATGTGTTACAACAGGAAATTAGCCTAAATTCAGATACATTTGAAGAACATTTAGTTTTAGGAATTAATGTTATGACTGTGGTATTCAATTATGCCATGCATCTCTATAAAAATAAGAGCCAAAGCCATCAGTACCTGGTGCTTTACACCCAGGAATTGAAAAGAGAGCTTGTTTTACCTCAGCTGATGTGTAAGGTGCATTCAGGATTGATGTATGTTCTGCAGTAATTAAAGGACCATCTTGAACAAGTTGTTGAATAACCTGCTTCCTGGTCCCCATTTCACCACCAAGCAACTTTTCATAATATGTAAGGAAGGCACTTGCAACAGACTCAGGAGTATCATGCCAGACTCCAGTTTCATCATGTATGCAATATACTTGATTCTGCAATCTTCTAGCCTTAATACTCTGGTGAAAAAAGTGTGTATTCTCATCCCCATCTTTAATCCATGCTAGCTTGGCTTTTTGATTCAAAAATTCAATATAAGCCTTATGCTTATAATGATATTCCTGAACAGCCACTAGTTCCTGATTTGCATAAGCCTCCTCTCCTGGATGATCATGCATTAACTTTTGTGCTTCAAGCATCTGCTGGTGTGCTCTCAAATCTGATGCTTGAATCTCAGAGAAACCTTCTTTGTTCAGTTGTTTCAGTGCCAATATAACAGCCTTTAACTTCTTCAGCAATTTGTACATTTTTGTGCCATGTACCTGCAGATCCTAGGCCTTTTTAACAATTTCATCATACTGTGGAGATGCTCTCCACATGGTGAAATATTTAAAAGGTCTCTTGCCTTCAAAGGAATCACCATACACTGCTAAAACAGCAGGGGAGTGATCAAATTCACCTTCTGGATGGAAGGATACTTCAGCTGTAGGATACTTGTCCTGCCATTCTTGATTAGCTAGAATCTTGTCTAGCTTTCAAAACACTCTATGACTCCCTTGTTGTTTGTTATTCCAGGTAAAAAAAATTACCTGAACTCTTTATATCATGCATATTATAATTCATCATGCAGTCTCTAATATCTCTAACTTCAATGTCTCTAACTGCAGAGCCTACTCTCTCATCTGTGTGTATCACACAGTTGAAATCTCCACACATTATCCAAGGTTCAGATGTATTCAATAACAGCAAGTCCTTCCACAATTCCTCTCTTTTAACTCTCTCATTAAAAGCATATATATAATAAAGGTACAGAAAAAACCTTTTTTACCACTAGTTGGTTCTAGAAAACAATGTATAAATTGGCTAGAACCTTTTTATTATATTGACTATAAAACTACTTGCCTTCCATGCCAATATAATTATCCCACCTTCATAAAAACTAGTATTGGTGGTAAAGCACCAACCACTAAAAATTCTTTGATATAAATTGCCAAGATTGTGTGTCTTGACTTTTGTTTCTAAGAGAGCAACAATACCAACAGACATACTGTGAATATTTTCTTAGGCATTACAGAGTATATTTGTTAGAAACCACCTTTTACAATCAACTTTTTGTGGGAAACCACCTTTTCAAAAAAGCACTAAACCACCTTTTTGTCAACTTTTCTTTGTTTGTAGCCACCCCTTGTCGGATTCTTATCATTGACCTAGAATTTTTGGCGTTACGTTGAGCGTATTTTACAAATGACCTTACTAAAAAGCACCTTTTTCCCCTTTCCCCCCCAATTCCACCCATCTCACCCGCCTTTTCTTCTCATTTTGGAAAAAAGGTCCAATCTTGCATGCTAAGGACAACATTGACAAAGAAATTCTTCGTTTTGGAAAAATTAGCTCGAAATTAGGCATGTGTGGGTTAAAATGGGGGAAATTGGGGGGAAAAGGGGAAAAAAGGGTGTTTAAGTGAGGTCACGTGCAAAACACGCCTAAGTTAACGCCATAGTTTCTAGGTCAATGGCAAGAATATGGCAAGAGATGGCTTCAAACAAAAAATGGTTGATAAAAGGTGGTTTAGTGCCAACTTTTTTAGTTTTCTACAAAAAGTTGCTTTTGAAAGGAGGTTTCTGACAAATTTTTCTAAAAATAAAATCAAAAAACTTTTTTCCTTAAACAAATTATAAGGTGTTACTACCTCGGCCAAATTTTTTTCTGATTTCCTTTTTTGAAGTTATAGATTTTCGTACATCAAATGTATTTTTATTTCATGAAACTATTACAACATGGTCAGTTTATACTACAAGGCACCAGCTTTGAGCTGATTATTTGCACCATACATAATAAAATTCTAATAAGCTAATCGATATCCATTACAAAATTATTATTTCGGAAAATGTTTTCAACTAAATCGAACACACACCTACGAGCAAAACAACTATGTTTCTATGACATACAGCTTTGGCCCAAATAAACTCATCGAACTAAACTTTGTAACAAGGTTGTAGACATTGATCATGTTAAATTTACTATAGTTCCTTCTATTAAATGAATCCCAACTTAACTAAGGCTCCTCTTTAACAAACCTTTGCCAATGCCAATGTTGTTCCCATACAATATGCATAGAATCTAGTGGTATACTTTTAGTTTCTGGCACAAATAAGGCAACAAACACGGTCATAATGGCAATCCAACCTGCATAGAAGAAGAAGGTACCGTATTTGAAGTGACAAAGCATAGATAGAAATGTTTGCGAAAGTATGAAGGTGGAGGCAAAATTCACAAAGAATACTTATGCTTTGGCCTGTTGGCCTAATCTTCAAGTGGGAAGATTTCACTAGGAACAAGGAAACTTAAGGGACCCCAAGACCACCCGAAACCAATTTGCGTAGATGCACATCAGAACTAACACTAGCACCGCATTACCCTTTGATATGTGCTCCGTTTCTGATGCACCTATTGTGGCTGCCAGAACACCTGCCACTGCAATCTTCAGGATGGATTAAAAGTCAGGAATCAGTATCACTTGTTGTATTCATGTTGATGAATAATTTATTCTAACCTAATTTCAATTATCTACCTTGGAAAGAATCCTTGAGTATTGTTTATTTGAATAGGTATGGTTAGAATAATTAAGTCTTGTGAATAGACTTATTAGGGTAATTTGTGGAGCGAAGTTACCGTGGATACTCAAGACTTTTATTATTTGATAAATAATTTTTGAGAACAATTGGAGGGTTTTTGATATTGATGGAGGAAGTCAACTTCATGTTTATTCTTCTCATTGAGTTCTTGATAGCAAAGTAGCTGCTATCAAATATTCAAGTCAATTGGATATTGTTCATAAGACGTATTAGAAGGGAAGTTTGCTCTTTAATTTAATTTAATTATGTACTCTAACTTATTTACATGAATTATTTTATGCACCCCTTTCATATATAACAGTCAATTTTGTGACATGTTAGGTTTGTAAGGGTTGAGTTAGAGGTTGAAACATTCAAGCAAGCAAAGGGGAGTTGAAAGAGTGGCAACTATGTGGAATTCATAGCACCTTCAGCAGGCCAGCGTGGCTAAAGGGAAGTTCCAAATCCTTTTTATGGCTAATGTCCCAAGTTCATCTTATATGCACAATTCATTTTATGTGGCACATTGTTTGATATCTAATTTATACCTGCGTTTTGGCAATTGTTGTGCCTTTTGAGGAATAAATTAATGTATGGGACTGACTAGTTAGTCAGTGAGCCTCACTGTGGTAAGTGATGGGAAGAAGGGAACTTCCATGGGATTTAATACAGTTGGGAACTCTTGTTTGTTTCCTTGAGCTATGAATTATATACTTTTGCTCGTTGCATTGTATGTGCTGTATACAAGTCGTGTATTTGGTTCTTTAGAGTTGCTTTGTAAGACTCTTGTAGTATAGGGTTTAAATTTGTTGACCATGTCTAGTCATATGGACTTTTGGATTGGTTGAATGACCTTTTGGGTAATCTAACTGCAACTCTAGTGCTAAGTCGTGTCTTGGAGTAACCCAATAGTTGTGTCTATTAGGGTTATTGAATTATTTGAGTTAATTCTTGAGGACTCAGCTTCTTTGGTAAACTTGGAGTAATGATTGGTGAATGTTATCATGTTTCATGTGTTGATTGATCAGAGGCTAGCATTCCTATCCTTTTGTTAAGGGTCTAGGTGAGACCATTTGGGACTCCTTGTAAATAAGCAGAATTTTCAGGTTAATGGTGGTTGTGTGCCAAGTGAGTGAAATCATTCAAGGATGAAGCAACATGAGGGTTTTAAGAGGGTCATGAGTATTCTTCAGACCATCTTTGGGTATCTTCTCTCATGTGGGGGTTATCGTTATTTTCAACAAGTTATGGCCTATGTAAGATAAGCTGATGAGCTGTTAGTTATTCTCCATGTTCTTATTGTGGGGGTTTCTAGCTATGGTCGGATTTATATCCTTCCTTCACACAGTTGGTGTGAGGATTTAGTTCTATGTGGCTGTTCTTGTGCTGAATTTGATGATATGTTTATTTCTTCTTGAATAAGCTCTGTTGGATGAACCTCATGATATCATTGATGATTTGTTAGTCATTGATATGATTGTTCAGAAGTCATGATTATGTGTTTGTTGCCTGATTCTATTTGGTGTCTCTCCTAGTATTGTTGATGTGTAGTTCAGCAAAGGAGTAACAAAAGATTAATTCTCTAAGTTAGCAAAGTCTAGTCTTGCTTGTAACCTCCGTGGTTAGAAAGTTGACATTGTTGATCAACTATGTGAAGTCTATGGGTTATTATCTGGTGGTGATGATCAGTTCACAAGGGGTTTTATGACTTCTGATTGGGACTAGTGCTTAGAGAAAAACAAGCTTGAACATGACTCATTAGTGACCTGTCATACTCACCGTGTATGTCTTTGCCGGACCAGAGTTGATACTTTGGGTGTGTGTTGGTCTTCAATAGATTTTGAAGTTGTGAGCCTGAAAAGCTATGGGAAAGGCACATGATTCTGAGGTTCATTAATGTTTTGATATTGACCTATGTAGTTATCTCACCTGTTGCTAAGTTTGCCTAGGCCAGTGGCTGTGTTTGCATTGGGATCGTGTTAATTGATTGCGTATCGATTTGATTCGTAAAGTGCATACTTGAATGGCATCTTAGAGAAGGAAGAGTCACTAGATTTTCCAGGATTTGGAGCTGACCTGTAAGGTTTACTTGGTGAGAAGACTTGAATGGTCTGTAGGTGGTTTATGGTTTATACCACTTGTATAATTAGTTCCTTGTGATGAACTAAGTTTTGTATCTTGGTTTTTCAAGATGGTATTTGTTTGAGTGATATTGATCAAATTGACATTGTTTGGTGATCATGTGTCTATGATTGATCTTATGTCTTTGATGTTCACACTCTTGATGCCTTTATGAAACTGAAGGTTTCGATTCTTGAGCCAAGATGGAAGTTGGGGATGAGGTAATTCATGTGGTTTATGGATGTAATGCCAATGTATTATTAAAAGGCACCTTTTGTCTCAATCTTGTTAAGAAAACATGGTTTGTAACAGTTCAACTAGAAGGTTGAATAGTTAGCATGAACTATTATGTTCTGTATGCATGTTTATGAACTGTCTCTAGAAAATGATTTTCTAAATGATTATGCTTATATGTTTATAAGTGTATATGTTGGCATATTGTTCTTGACTGGTTGCTTTGTGGAGGAGATGCAACGTAAGATGTGTTGCAGAGTCAACCATAAGAATAAGTTCATTGAGTTGAACTGATTGAGTCAAGAAGCCGACTGATCAGGAAATCCTTGGCAAGTTGCCTGTTGTGGGGGTAATGAAATACTCACTTATTTGCATTGTGATGTTTCAGATGCTTACGTACATTGTCATGTGAAGGCAATGGATGCACATATGGACAGGAGCATGCACAGGTTGGTGTTGTGTTCACTGAGAGGACCTGATGGATGCTTTTGAGGTCCCGTGTTGGGACTAGCCATGCTCACGTGGGGTCATATAACCATAACCAGTTTGGTGGCTCAGCTAGTTCAAACTTAATGGATGTGTGAGGATCCATTACCAGACATGGTGGTTTGAATAGTGAGCTTGATGGTATAGTGACAGGACAATCCATTACCTTTGTGGTGGCTTAATTTGTTTGAGCTTAATGGATTAATGAGTCTATAATCTTTGATTGGTTCAACTGGCAATTGAACTTGGTAGATTCATAGATATCAAGTTGGACAGTGATTGTCCTTAATGTGTCTATAGTTCTAAGACAGGACTTATAGACACACCTAGCATACAATGTGATGTTGTATGTGGCATACAATGAAATACTGTATGTGAGGTTGAGCTTGACCGCTCTTAATGTTTCCATATCCCAGCAGGCTTGGGTGGTCCTTGGAATGAAATTGATGGTTACACCGTTGTGATGCCTTGTGCATGATCTCACATGGTCGGTATCATAGTCCTGTAAAAGGGATGGTCTACTTTGTTCAAACCTAATGGATTGTGAGAGTCTATAGCCTTTATGGTGGTTTGACAAGTGGAGCTGATGGTACTCGGCGGAAACCGGCAGGGGTTGTGTTGGAGTCCATGGCCTTTGTGGCTGATTCATTTAATTGAACGTAATGGACTTGATGTTTCTATGGCCTTCGTGGCTGATTCAAATTTATTTGAACGTAATAGAACATCAAGATTTGAGTGTGAAGGGATGGCCTCCTTCTGTCGAATGTCGTACTTGTAGGCATTCTAGAGCGCTCACTGGAATCCCAGGGTGATGGCCAGGATTGTTGAACTGTGTGTATGTTCACAATCATTTGAAAGACATGTGACTTGTCTTAAAGGGAATTTGAATTGTATGATCAACAGTGTTGTATGTTGTTCAAAAGGCAATTCATGGATAACGCGGAGTTTCTCAAGCTTTGAGGGTAAGATATGTGTTATCGGGTCCCTTCTCTCTCCTGCAAGTTCAATTTAGTGGACACTTGTAGGTGAGGGGACACCCCATCTTATTAACATGTTAGTTCAATCCTTGGACACTAGTTTGTAAGTATCAAACCTTCCTTTTACTGCTCATTTCTTATTTCTCTTATCTTCGCGTTTGTGGGGGATTGTTGGATTTCATCCAAAATTGAACGCGAAGCTTTTGGCGAGGGGGTGCCGCGACTCGCGGTGGAGGCCGCGACTCGCGCCTGACTGCCGCGACTCGCGGTGTAGGCCGCGACTCGCGGTGGCCGCGGGTCGTGTTTCTTGCCTTGTTTCGCGGTAGTTTGTCGCAAGCTTACCGCGACTCGCGGTATATTCCGCGATTCGCGGTTTCCGAGGAAGTCGAAATCTTTTATTTTCTTCTTTTTCCGGATTTGTTTCGGAGTTGTGTTTATAACCCTTATATAAATACCTTCTTGGCCGTTTCTCCTCTCTCTATGGTTTTTCTATTAACCTAAACACATGGCCAACCTCTTCCTTCTAAGAATTGAGCAGTTCTTGAGAATCTCCAATCCTTGATCCGGGTGCACGGAGTCGGGGATCGTTGTGTGAACCTTGGGGGACGAACGTCATCAGGAATCCGCACCGGTGATGGCGAAATTCGTTTCAAAGGCAGTGGCCTCCATACCACGGCGCAACGTTGTTCTTGTGGAATTAAATCAAGTTCAGTTGATTATTATCTGCAGATAAGTTTCTTCTCTATATTGTGTATCAGTATAGTTTATATATTTGTTCTTCATGAATACATTAATCTAACTCATATTTCCAACATCACTCAAGTTTCATATGAAGTTTGCTGTATTAATCAGGGTAAATAACGTACCTGAAATAAAAACATTTGAACCCCGCCTTCTAGGAACAAAAACCTTCGACCAAATCGATCAACCAAAAATGTGGACACAATAATGGAGCCCAGATTAACCAAACCCAAAATGATAGCAGCAATCAAAGCAGATTCACTACCAAACCCAACAGACTGGAACAAGACAGGCGCATAGAAAGCAATGACACTGATCCCAGTAATTTGTTGAAAGAAAGGGATAAGAATCGCCAAGACTAAATGTGGCCTGTAACGCCTCTCAAAAATGGTCACGAAGGGCTCCTCCTTATCTGCTTTAGCCGATTGGGTAGCTTTGATAAGCTCGGCAAGCTCAGTTTTCACATCAGCATTATCTCCTCGTGCCTTCTCCAAGGACTTCTTGGCCTCGTCCACCTTGCCTCTTTCCACCAAACTATGAGGGGTGTCAGGGATGAGCAGGACTCCCAATGTCATTATAGCTGCTGGGACTACGGCAAGTCCTAAAGACAGCCGCCATCCCCAAGTTAGCTTAGCTGTCGCGTAGTTTATGCAGTTGGCTACCACCACTCCAATTCCTATAAAGAACTGAAATCCAGTGTTGAATGCCCCTCGCCACTTTGGGGGTGCCACCTCTGATAGATAAAGTGGTGTTGCCTGATTAGTAAATCCAACACCAAACCCAAGCAAAATGCGGCCAATGATGAGCATAGCAATATTTTGAGCGGCACCATTGACAGCAGCACCAAGAAGGAAGGCACAGCCACCGAGAAGCATGCTGAACTTGCGCCCAAACTTAGCAGTAATACGGCTGGCAACAAGCGAAGCGAATAATCCAGCAATGTAGAGGGAAGATGTGAAGGATGTTAATAGTTGGCTATCATACATGCAGTATATATTTGTTTTGGCATCCCTTGACTTCGTCAATATTGATGGGAAAAACTTTCTTAAAAATGGCACCATTGTTGTAACTCCCCCTGAGGCACAAATGTAAAAAGTTCATGATATTAACATTGTTAGTAAAGACTTAAGCATGTACTTGTTCCCTTCTTTGTACAGTTGACGATGCGATAGTCCTATGTTTCATCATATGCCATATCAATAATCATACTCTTTTCGCCATATCAACAATTACAAATTACTGATTTAGAATGAGTGGAATTTATATGGTCAATGAGCCGGAGAACAAAGAATGGGATATAGAATGGGATAGTAAGTGATCGAGTCTAGCCATAGTCTTTTCTAGTTTGGTTTGATCCAAAAACAGCCTTAAGTATCGTTAATTACTCAATCTTCACGGCGATTAACAGTAAGACAGACTTGAAACAAAGTATTTGGTCCACGTCTTTACCATTAGAAGAATTGAACATTTATAAGGGGAAAAAATGTAAAATTGTGATCAAATATCTAGAGATAAAGGAACAATATGAGTCAACTGATTGCACCTAAGAAAAATCCAGCTATATCATTATTGTTACTGACTTCCTTAGGAATAAACTTAGTTAATGAGATTTTTGTATGGTGATCTCTTGAAAAATTCTTGAATTAAACCTGGTATGAGATTCCCACATATGTTACAAAACGTCTTGAGTAAACCGAGTTCACAATAATTTATTATGTGCCTAAAATGACTTTATCACTCAAAAACTGACTATATTAGGAAAAAAAACCAACTATATTATACGAAAACTGACTATATCAGAAAATTGGTTGTATCATACAAAATCTGACAATATAAAAGGTGATTATATCATACAAAAACTGATTATATCAAACGAAAATTGACTATATCAAATGGAAACTAACTATATCATATAGTTTCCAGTGCACAATAAGTTATTGTGAACTCGATCCATTCAAGTTTTTTTTTTCGTGAAGATATATACAATAACGAGTAATTCATAGGTTAATGATGTATGTGTCAGTGGCAATTGTCAAATGACAATCAACTAACAATTGAACGCGTTGCTTGTGGCTTATGATTTTGTCACTTATTCTGTTTTTTGTTTAAAAAAAGCAACCATTGCATTACATCGTAGAGTTTGATTTTGTCACTTAACTCCACTATAGACACTTGTGATTTTGTGGCTGATCGCCTGATCCTTGTACGCGTTATTCGTTACCTTTGGTTCCAATCAATAATAAACTGACACTCTATATTCAGGAGTGCTCAGTTCATCTCCTAGATAAACATAAAAAGAATATTAAGGGGCATTTTTAAAATAAACACGAATTAATAGGAAGTCGAAATGATTAAATATAACGTTGTAATTCTCCTCTTACGTTTTAAAAGTAAAACTTAGATTTTCAAAGAATGTATATACATTGTCAATACTAATTATGCAGTCATAGACTTTGAGTATACTCCATATTTGAGATATATTTTACTTGGTTAGTATACAAGAATAACTGGACACCCCTCAAGAATCAAATATATTTCAAATGCAATTCTTTAAAGACTTTTACCAGCTAACTGATTATATATCGATACATTTAGTTTTGCAGAGCATAAATTAGTGTAATTCCAACACGCAAGTGGCTAAAAACTTCCCTAACTAATACTCGCCAGTCACAGTATGAATAATATGTGAGTGTTTTCTGCTTGAATTATTAACATAAAGTTGGCCAACTACGTACATAAATCAACAACGGTTGGGGGTTTCATCTTTCTCAATCTATCTACTGGTCAAACACAAAGCATAAGGTTTGGAGTTTGGTAAGTTCATAAATAGAAGTAGTCACTAGCCTAATCGAGCCCCACCACGGATAGCAATTAACAAGCGGGCGATTCTTAGCCTAATCGAGCCCCGACTTGGACTAGTCGTGAGCTCAGCCGTCCAGGGCATAGTGTCAAAACTCTAACCAATTCGTTTGGTTTCCGCCAGATTTTTCTTTAAGGTACAACATCATAGGTAGCCCTATATATACATTGACAATAACCTCATTACAACCTTAATAATTTTTATTGTTAAAGAACTCGTGGTGCACCAAGCAATGTTATTTTATCTTGCACCAACTAATAATATAGCGTACAGCGGTACAGCATACTGTGTGCTAAATATGGCTTATTAGTAACATATATTTGGGGGAAAAAAGAGGTCATAACGAGTAGTAATGGACGAATTTTCGTACAAGCAACAACAACAACAACAACAACAACTAAGCCTTATTCCCAAAGTGATTTGGGGTCGGCTAACATGAATCGTCAACTGAAACCGTTACCAGAGGAGATGGTAACGACAAGAGTGATAAAAAAGGTTTTTTTTTTTTTTTTTTGAAAACAAGGTTTACACCAACAAGTTTTAAAAGAGGTTTTCAACAAAAGGTTTTAATACCAACACAATTGAGAAAAACAAATAAATGTAGTAATCACACCCCTTCCTCCACATGGATACTGCCCCTCCACCCACTTCTATCCAACGTCATGCTCTCCTCAATCCCAAGTAACCTCATATCACTTTCAATTACCTTCATCCAAGTCATCTTAGGTCTTCCCCTACCCCTTACAATTTGATTACTCCTCCACTCTTCAATTCTTCTCACCGGTGCATCACCTGATCTCCTTTTCACATGACCAAACCATCTTAACCGATTCTCCCTCATCTTTTCTTCAATGGATGCAACTCCAACTTTTTCCCGGACCACTTCATTTCTTAATCGGTCCTTCCTCGTGTGGCCACACATCCACCGCAACATACGCATCTCCGCCACGTTCATCTTATGAACGTGGCATTGTTTCACCGCCCAACATTCGGTGCCATATAATAAAGCAGGCCTAATTGCCGTACGGTAGAACTTTCCCTTCAAGCTTTGGGGAATGCCGGGATCACAAAGGAATCCGGTGGCGCTTTTCCACTTTAACCAACCCGCGTTAATTCTATGAGCCACGTCTCCATCCAGTTCTCCATCCTTTTGTAGAATGGACCCTAGGTAACGGAAGACGTTCGATCCTTGAACCACTTTGCTATCCAAAGTGACCGCCCTCGCCTCGCTGCTTGTAACCCCACTGAACTTGCACTCCATATACTCCGTCTTACTTCTGCTCAATTTTAAACCACGGGCTTCTAATGTATGCCTCCACAATTCCAACTTACTCTCAATACCTTCCTTTGTCTCATCAATCAACACAATATCATCCGCAAACATCATACACCATGGTATATCATCTTGAATTGACCTCGTTAGTTCGTCCATGACTAGAGCAAAGAGAAAGGGACTAAGTGCAGACCCTTGATGCACTCCGATCGTAATAGGGAACTCTTCTGTCCTCCCCACCGTAGTCCGCACACTCGTAGTTACCCCCTCATACATATCCTTGATGATATCTATATATTTTTGTGGAACACCTTTCCTTGCCAACGCCCACCAAAGTATTTCTCTTGGTACTCTATCATATGCCTTCTCCAAATCAATGAAAACCATATGTAGATCCTTCTTCCTATCACGGTAATGTTCCATTGTTTGTCTTATGAGGTGGATGGCCTCTATAGTCGATCTTCCAGGCATAAATCCAAATTGGTTCTCCGATATCTTTACATGTTTCCTAAGTCTTTGCTCAATCACCCGTTCCCAGAGTTTCATCGTATGACTCATTAGTTTGATTCCTCGGTAGTTGATACAATCTTGTACATCGCCTTTGTTCTTATACAAAGGAATCAAAGTACTCTTCCTCCACTCTAATGGCATTTTGTTGTGTCTCCAAATCATGTTGAAAAATGTTGTCAGCCATTCGATTCCTCTCCCCCCTAAACACCTCCAAACTTCGATAGGTATGCCATCTGGCCCCGTAGCTTTCTTCAATCCCATCTTTTTTAATGCTGCAACGACTTCTCCCTTTTGAATCCTCCTCATAAACTCTCGATTTAACATACTTGGCGGGATGTGTACATCCCCGATGTCTTGTGCTTTATCACCGTTGAACAAGGTATCAAAGTACGACCTCCATCTATCCTTTATCTCCTCATCCTCCACAAGCACTCTTTGGTCCACACCCTTGACGCATTTTACCTTTCTTATGTCTCTTGTCTTCCTATCCCTCATACGCGCAATTCTATAAATGTCTTTTTCACCTTCTTTCGTATCCAATCTTGCATAAAGCTCTTTGTTTACCTGTACTTTAGCTTCCCGTACTGCCTTCTTGGCTTCTTTTCTAGCCTCTTTGTACTTCTCATAGTTCACATCGCTGCTATCTTTTCCCAAAAGTTTATAACTTTCTCGTTTGTTTTTTATCGCTTGTCTCACCTCCTCGTTCCACCAAGATGTGTCCTTACTTGATGGTACAGTTCCTTTAGATTCTCCAAGGACCTCTTTCGCCACTTCCTTTATACTAAGTTCTATCTTTGTCCATGTCGAATCTACATCCATTTCCGTGTTACAAGGCCAAATATCTTTACTAGCCATCTTAGCTAAGAAGTTCTCTTTGTGCTCCCCTTGGAGCTTCCACCACTTGATTCGCGGCTCCACATTGGGTTTTCGCTTTCTTAAAGACTCCCTACCCCGGAAATCAAGCACGACTAGTCTATGTTGGGTGGTTGCGCTCTCACCCGGTATCACCTTGCAGTTTGTATAACTCTTTAGTAAAAATGATTGGAGTACCTGAAATCCCAGTCATAGCCAAAAATGAGCTCACTAGAGGCAGCAACTATGCAGGTTATCACCACTGCAACCGTTATTTGCCCACCCAACTCGCCTTCTCTCCGACCTCCATCAACCACGAAACCTCCTTCCATTTTCCTATGTTCTATTTTTTCCTGTGCAATTCCCTCCCTCTCTTTCCGACTATGAAGAGAGAGACAAAAAGGAGGTAAGGTTGGACTAATGACAAAACGCAAGTTGAAGTTTTGGAGGTAGGTTGAATTGAATGTCCTCAAGAAAATAATAGTGCTGGCAATGGCATTACTATTTATGAATAACAATCAATTGAGTGGTTACACCTTCAATTTATAACTTTTTAAGTTTTATCATACATTTTATCAATTGTTCACGAACCATCTGTGCCCGACTCAAAGCGCATTCCATCTGTTCTCTTTGGCTATAAAAAACAAAAGTATGGATGGTCTAGTTCTCTTCTCGTCACAAAAACAAGAGTACTGTTCGAAGTTTGTTGACATATTAGTTTTCATGTGATTATTGGCAAGACCTCCTATGGATCCTAGTGTCTCATTTAGGACACCCCATAATGAGATAAGGGATGTCTATTTCGATTTCAATTGTCCCATAAAAAACCTCCAAAGAAAAGTTATACTCCCTCCGTTTTTTTTTTAGATGTAACATTGGACTTTTCACATTTGCCGAGACACAACTTTGACCGATAATATCTCTAATTGTATAAAAGTAAAAATTATAAAAAATATATATTTGGAAAGTGTATACCGTGACGAATCAAACAAGATCCCACATGACTATATTTTTCTTATGTATAAATAACAATTAGTGGTCAAAGTGTATTGGATGAATAGTGGCCAAAGTCAATATGTTACATCTAAAAAAACGGAGGGAGTAATACTTCTAATAAAGTTTAAGAATACATACTTGTGTAGCACATTTGTTTGTTTGGTTTTTCAGAAAATGATTCCTGCTATATTTTAAATAATAAGAATATTTATGGGTTATTTGGATCATATGAGAAATGCAATTTATAAATACATCAAGTTAGTGTTGAATTTTCCAACCCGCTTATTAAATGAATTGGGTTAAAATTGAGTGATTTTAGGGGTTTACAAAAAAAAATACAACGCGAAAAAACCTATATTCTTCTGATTTTTTTGAGGTGTAGTTAGAGGCTTTCATATCAAAATATATCGACTATATATTCACCAGCTTATGAGGGGGGATAAAACATGCAACACCTTATTATATTTTAGCCTCAATTTCTAAATACGTGCAATATTTTGACTTTCACGCTTGCCAATGCACAACTTTGACCATTAATATCTCTAATTATGTATTTGTAAAAGTTATAAAAGGTTAATATTATGAAAATACTTATTGAAACAAATCCAACAATATTTTATATGATCATTTATATTTCGGTTTTTTCACCATATTCCCCTGACTAATTTTTTTTTGCACCGTATACCCTTTCGACTTTCCAAATTCACCATATACCCCTCACGTTTGAAAAAATACATCGACTTACCCTTTTGACTAACGGTGTTAGACTTCCGTTAGTCATTAGGCCCTAATCCTCCCCTAACCCTAATTAACTAACTTAAATCAAACCCTAATCCTAACCCTAACCCTAATCTAATACACTAACTTAGGCCCTAACCCTAACCACCCCTCCCCCCACCCCTTGCCCCACCGCACCACCACCCCGTCACCACCACCACCCCCTCACCACTACCCCCGTCACCACCACCCCCTCCCCTTCCCCGCTGACCCTCTCCCCTCCCCTTCCCCGCCGATCCCCCTCCCCCTTCCACCGTCACCACCACCTCCCCTCCCCTCGTTGCGTGAACCCCCTCCCCTCCCCTTCCCCTGCCGCACGAACCCCCCCCCCCCCCCTTCCCTAGCCGCAAACCACCATCCCATTCCCTTCCCTGGCTGCGCGAACCCCCCCTTCCCTTCCCTTCCCTGCCGCACGAACCCCCTCCCCCCCCCCCCTCCCCTTCCTCGCTGCGCGAAAACAACTCAATTAATGAATTATAGCACCTCAAAATCAACACAATTTCAACGAAAACTTGATTGTATTTGAGGTTGAGTTTGAGGTTAGGGTTTTATGTTGTGCCGCCATTGTTGGAGCCGAAAAAGGAAGGGGGTTGCGGGGTTGCGGAGGAGGGGGAGGGAGGAGGGGGCTCGTGCGATTCCAAGAAGGGAAGGGGGGGAGAAGGAGGGTGGAGGGGGGTTCGCGCAACGAAGGGAGGGGTGCGGGAGGGTGGTGGGAAGGGAGGGGGGTGCTTTGCGGGGAAGGGGGGTCATGGGGAGAGTGGAGGGGGAGGGAGGGGGGTGATGCGGGGAAGGAGGGGCCGCAGGGAGGGTGGAGGGGGGGGGAGGGTGCCTTGCGGGGAGGGAGGGTGGGGGGGAAGGGAGCGGGGCCGGGGGAAGGGTGGTGGTGCGGTGGGGGGTGGGGGGGGGGTGCAGGGTAAGGGGGTGGGGGTGGGGGGGGGGTAGGGGGTGTTAAATGTTAGGGTTAGGGTATTAGGGTTAGGGTTAGGGTTAGAGATAGGATTATGGTTTGATTTAAGTTAGTTAATTAAGGTTAGGGGAGGATTAGGGCCTAATGACTAACGGAGTTTAACGCCGTTAGTCATTAAGGGTAAGTCGATGTATTTTTTCAAACGTGAGGGGTATATGGTGAATTTGGAAAGTTGAAAGGGTATACGGTGCAAAAAAAAATTAGTCAGGGGTATATGGTGAAAAAACCGTTTATATTTTTATATACTAGTAAGAAAAATACAGTCAGAATAAGGTGTATGAATAGTGCAAAAGTCAAAGTGTTGCATTTAAAAAGAAACACCTCCATTTTTTTTATTGCACCATATACTTTTTGACACTATTCATCAACCAACTTTATTAAGTTATCTCGCATCATAATATAAGAAAAAAACAAAGTCAAGTAAAGGTCCTATTAGATTCATCTTAATATAAGGAATCCAAATTTCAAACTTTTATAATTTTTACTTATACGCAATTAGAGATATTAACGTTGAAACAAGCATATCGGCATGAAAAACAAATGGTGCAATTAAAAAAAGCAAAGGAAGTATACAAAATAAAATTATTGCTCGTCAAAATGAAAGGGAGTTCTACTATGTCTTGATATAGAATGGTATCATATCTAAATATGCCCCTTACTTCAAAGTGCCAAGAACTAGCAGGACCACGCTTATCATAAAACCCACTAATTAGTAATCGAGTTCTACACACAAACTGCAACTCCTTTTATTAAAACATTATTAGGGACTTCGAATCCAAAAGTGATACAGTATTTGATTTTATTTTTTTATTTTTTTTAGAACTTTCTATTCAAAGGCAATTACCACCCAAAAATAGATGGGACAATCGTTTGCTCACCAGCTAGAAAACCTCGTTTCACCTGCTTACAGTAGAAACATTAGCCTAATCCAATTTGAACGAAGATTCAACCGATAACACCCAATTACCATTCACGTACTTTTAACAAGGAGTAAGAAAGAAGATAGAACCTAAAGCACTACGAATTATATTACGGCCAACCTCAAGAATGACATACTATATCAAAGTAGAGGTTCAATATCTCATTTCCACCATTTTCTGGCCATTTTTAACATAGCCCAGTTTGGATATTCCAAAGTAGCAACCCAGACAAGTTGAATTTACTGCCAACATTTGGTACAAATTTACCAGCATAATTAACAAAACAAAGTAGTTAAAGGCGTCAAAGAAAATCTACCATCATCAAATTAAAAAATGTAAACTGAGTGCAACCAACTCCAAGTTGATAGCAGTAATCAGCAAGCGAATCAGACACAGGAATTTAATCATCAACCGCAAAAGAAGACAAGCAAAAAATCAGGTGCTACCAGCAGCAAGTGCAGCAGCATCATACGGTCTACAAATGAATTGCCTATCAATTTGTCATCTACAGCCACGAGGTCACACGAACCACTATAGTCAAGAGCTCATATGCAATAACAAGGTGCAAAATGGAAATAGAGAGCAACTTACTGCAAGCAGCTAGCAAGGAACCAAGTAAGACTTGCTCATGATCAGCAGAAGAAAACAAGCAATATAGCAGGAGCCAACAGCATCATAGGCAGGTATAATTGATCTAAGGAATGTATTCCTATCCCTCAACTGCAGCTAGAGCAACGAGCTCAGGTACACGTACACAGCTACAGTCACATGCTGTAGTGTAGGCAGGTATAGTCAAAAGAACCAGCTGCATTCAGCTACCGAGGAATTGAATCATCGACACCAAAAACTAAAACAATCAATAAATCAGGCGCGCAGCTACAGCAACGAGCTCACGTGCGCAGCTACAGCCACGAGCTCACATGCTGTGATACAGCGAAAAGGATTAGCTTGTTTTCGACCCCAAAAACCCTAGAAGTTAAATGTTTCCAGATATATTCTATAACCGAGGACATGCAAAGAGATCTATCTGAGTAACACACCTAGAAAGTGAAAAGTAATGTACAACGCAACCATCCTCGGTGATGTACATGAGAGTAACATCAATTCTTATAATGTCAAAGAAGTTGGTCAATATTTCTATCAACATCAATTGAAGCACCTTAATGTGAAAAAAGTTCCCTTATCATGCTGAGCCTCAAGAAGAAACAACATAAACAGGCAAAAGTTCCAAAAAACAGAGTTTGTCTGAAAATCCAAGTCTTAATAATGGAGTGATGCTAGGAAAAAGGTCAGAGGCTCTAACTAAAGCATAAGGAAATACTAGTGGTATTTTATGTGCACATCAGAAGTTTCTGAACACCTTCACAGATCCAATAGTCTATGAACTACATCATAAATTCCAGAAAGCAGACCATAACAGAAGTCTACAGCAACTCTCAGCAAGGCCAATTCGAAACAAAAAGTACCCAACAAACATCACATGTCAATCCACAACAAAGACTGTAAGGTACTTAAGATGAAAAGAAGAGATGAAATAGAAAAAAGTATAACTTTGCATAAAGACACTATAGAATAACAAACAAGATAATCTCCAAGACTAACAGACCAACCAACCATCTTAGGTTCTACAACAAACTGGCAAATGAACTGCTCGATAGCTAAACAACAAGACCATACCAAGGAAAGTTGAATGGAGCATGGAGTTCAACTAAGAAATTTTTAACTTCCAACAAATACTTCAATTCAAGTCAAGCACTGAACAATAACATGGACAAGCAAGAGGTTCTCCAGTAGATTGCACTCCCATCAGAAGCATTCTGATCATAACATCAGTCACGTGCTACCACGTTTACTCCTGAAAACAAAAAATAACCATTACAGTTTTCATTAAAGTTTGCATGCTAACCAAGAACGCATACAAGTTGCTATAAAACTCACCTCCGCATCAGATTTGCGAGGAGATTGACTACGGGAATCAGCTGCTCGTTCTCGTGGCCGTGGTGAAGCACTCCTTGGAGCTGGAGACCGCTCCTCACGAGCACGTCCAACAGGGCTTTCACCCTTAGGAGATGCTCTTGGTGAGGGGCTTCTCCTAGGATTGGGACTACCTCTACGAGGTGAGGCACTACCATAAGAAAAAGAAAATATTTAATCAAAATCTGTGAACAAAGGAAACATAACAAAACTAAAGTATATAGACAAAGCATAAACATAGTACCTTCCATATGAACGGCTTCGGCTACGACTTCGACTCCGCCTCTCATCGTCATACCTTTTTTTACTATCATCTTTGTGGTGATCGGGACTTCTACTGTAGCTCCTGCTTCGACGATGGTGCTCTCTATCCCTCCCACGATACCTATCCCTATCAGACCTATCTCTGCTCCTGCTTCGACTTCTCCTCCTAGAATCTCTGTCCCTATGACTATCTCGATGATGTCTGAAAACACATTTTACACACCAGATTACAACAACGATAAGAATAATTACAAGACAAGCACCACTAAATAGTCCAAACAAGAGCAAGGTGAGGAGGGGGAGAATCTTGATACTCGCCTTGGACGAGGACTTCTTGAACTTCCTTTCGACTTGACTGGCTCAAGAATTCTCCCCTTGTCACTGAAAGCAAAGATAAAATCAAGTAGAGAAGAGCTAGTTTTCAAAAACCCCCACAAAACGTCACATGACGCCATATGCTGCCAGATAACTAGATTTTCAAAGACCAAGCATACAGGTACACGTCATAAAGAAGCTTGTCATATAGATACAAGCTAGAATAGAACTTATATCATATGAGTATTGATATTTGGCTAAAATTCGGTAAACTACAACAAGCTTGTTTTATTACCTTTCTATCCTTGCATACAAACCATGGTTAATTTTTCTATTTTACTTTTGTTTCTTTTATTACGATAACATAAATGAGGGTTGTAACAGCAATTGCCACTTCCCCAACCTGAAGATAGAAGAGAGAAAATAGAGAAGAACAAGAGGGAGTTAACCTCAACACTGCCACAGGAAACCCCCAGAGACCCAGAAGTCAAAGATGGAGCTCAAAATGATGCAGGTGTAGATGAACTGCATATCATTTTTGGGTACAAGATGAGGTCATCAAGTATGGTGGAAGTAGCTCAGAAGCTAGAGCAACTTATAGGAGTTATGGAAATCTCAATGGGAAATGTTCAAGACATTGAGCATGGTATCTAACTTCGCATCTGATATTTTAATTACAATCCTTCAGAAGTGTCGACAGGGCTAGAATACATGCTTGGTGCCTTCAGAACACCAAGAATAGACCCATCTCACCTTCAATTGCGTCGTTGGTAGATGCAATTGCTAACCCATCACCTCAAAGTTCAGTCAGATTCAAACAAGTTTACAAAACTACCCATAATCTTAAGCATTGTCGAAGATTTCCAATATTGATTTGTTGAATCACAGAGAAAAGCTAGGAAGGGGAAGAATTGTCTCTCTTCCGCCTAGGAGATAATTTTTCTAGAAACCTACTTCAACTACCTTTCCACTTAACTGATGTGTAACCCCACTTGGCTTTTAATGGCATAAGGGCATATAGCTAAACCAAGGGTGTATAGGTAATAGATCAAGCCTTTTAGTTGACCAAAATAAAGCCAATTAGGGTGCTTTTACCTCCACCTTTATTTAAAAAAACTTGTCTAAACTGAAATTATTGAAATTTCTTTGAACTAACAGAAAGATCGTAACAAGGATAAACTTAGTGAAGCTTATTTTAGAAGTTACTCGAACTTATTGGAACTAATCTAAACTCATCTAAACTAATTTGAACTTACCTAAACTTATTAGACCTTCAACTTATTTTCTTAAAGTGAGGAGAAGGCACCCTTAGAGACTTTCATACAAAAAAGTAGGTGACCAACATATTATATTCATTAACTTTCTTGATCGAGGGGGTTAGAATTTCAAGATATGCTAATGTATCTCATATCAAATGAATCAAAGCCTCCATAGTGCTCCTAAAAGCGCCTAGAACTAAGTGCTCCCTATCACATTTTTTGCACGTTATATATTTGCACATTTTATATTTTGCTTATTTGAGCAAAAAATTGCGACAAATGTGCAAAAAATAAAAACTTGGAAGCACATAGTTCTAGGTGCTCTCGGGAACACCTAAGAATTTGCACAAATGAATAGATAGTCTTGACGGCCTCTTTCCTATGCAGTGAAGGCAGGGCTAAGATTATAGTATTCCAATACCCTAAAAATCAAGACACAACCAAGCTCAAAAACATAGGAAAAGAGGCCAAGTTAAGAACTTAAGATTATACAAATATCATGTGTACCCATGGTGATATTTGAGCTATTTAAGAATTTTGAAACAACATAATAATGCAATAGTCAGAATAAGCAGGAAGAAACAAAGATTATTGCAATGAAAGACAGGCATATAACCATAAAACAATACAGTAGGAAAAACTTAAATTTGCCAACGATACTCTCAATAAACAAATCATTGAGATATTTCAACTCAGGTTCACACCTCTAAACGAGTCCACTAAACTTAATGGAATCATACAAAAGCACATTATCAGCAGTTTTGAGCATGTTGAACTAAGATAAACAATATTTTTCACAGAAACAAAAATCAATACACCAAAACATTAATACAAGAATCGTAATCATTTAAAACTTACATTCGCTCAGCATTTGGACCATATTTTGCAAACTGAACCATTATCTCTCTGCCATCAACAACTTTGC
Organism: Beta corolliflora; assembly: GCA_947648045.1. Taxonomy (NCBI): domain Eukaryota; kingdom Viridiplantae; phylum Streptophyta; class Magnoliopsida; order Caryophyllales; family Amaranthaceae; genus Beta; species Beta corolliflora. The sequence goes on from CANSZD010002553.1 coordinate 159,217, forward strand.
CTGCATATCGAAACCAATTAAAAGGTAAAATTTACGCCCAATTCTTAATACTATTAAAACTGGAAATTCAAGAAATTGAGCGGAAAAAAAAACACCAACCATCAAGCTTTTCAACAGCCTTCGCAGCCTCATCTTGATACTTGTAACGAACAAAAGCAAAACCCCGAGATTCACCAGTTCTACAATAAAAATCAATCCAAAAAAATAAATAAATATCAACAAATTCAACCAAAAACCCTAAAATAATTCACAAATCGAGAAAAAAAAAACTTAAAAACCCTAACCTGCGGTCACGAGGAATGAAGACATCGACAACCTTGCCATACCTATCGAACAATGGGTACAAATCATCTGCTGAAGTCCCTGCATAACAAAAATTTTAAGAAAATACAAAAGATTAAAAAAAGGATTAATTGAAAAAATCGAAGGAAAAAAAAAGGAGGAGAGAGAGAGAGAAAGAGGAGTACGGAAGGTGATGTTGAGGACGAGAAGAGAGTAGGTGTCTCGGATATCCGGAGGACCAGATCTACCAAAGTGCGACATTGTTGCTGCTGCTGCTGCTGCTGCTGCTGCTGCTCCTGCGAGTTAGTGAATAGTGGGGGTGGGAACTGGGAAGATGTGAGCCTGAGGGATGAGGATTGAGGAGTCCACACCTATGAATGAATTGAGCAATAGGGTTTTTACAATGTTTCGTTGTAATCTTTTCATTGTTCAGACGTCAGAGATAGGGTACGGTGGATTATTTTTTGTTTTGGACTAAATTACCCTTCTCATTTTTATTTTTTTTTGAATTTTTTATTTTTGAGTCTATGTAGAAAAACTTTTTTTTTTGAAGGGGTCTCTGCAAACTATCATTAAGAGAAAGACATCAAGTCCATGAGTACAAATGATGAAACATGCGGGGGATAATGAAATTTCGGTTTTTCACTGCAGCACTCGAGCGTTTCACGAAACGCACTGCACACTCGTTGTTTCGAAAAACGGACGCCTTGTCATTTGCATAAAATGCACCAAATACCCTTAATGACTAACGGTGTTAAGTTTCCGTTAGCTTTATTTACCATTTTGCCATTATTAACCCTAACCCTAACCCTAACCCCTAAACCCTAATCCTAATCCCCTAATCCTCCCCCCCACCCCGCCACCGCCCCCTCCCTCGCAGCCCCCCCCTCCCCCCTCCTCGGCTCTCCCCACCCCAGTCCAATCCCCCCCTCCTCCCCACCCCTGCCGAATCCCCCTCTCCCCCACCCCTGTCGAATCCACCTCCCCCATCCCCGTCGAATTCCGCGAACCGGGCGAGTTGAAGAGCGAGCCGGTTGCGGGCACGACGAGCGAGAGGGTTGGGGAGGCACCGAGTTGCAGACGACGACGAGCCGGGCTGCGGACTGGGGGCGGGAATTCGGCGGGGGTGGGGTAGGGGGATTCGACGGGGGGTGGGGGAGGGTGGGGGAATTCGAAGGGGGTGGGGAGGCTGCGGGAGGGTCGAAAGTGGGCTGCGATGAGGTGGGGGGGGGGAGGGGGCGGGGGTTGGGGAGGGGGTCGCTGGGGTGGTGGGGGTGGGGTGGGGAAATCGACGGGGGAGGGAGGCTGCGGGGGATGAGGGGGTGCTGCGGGGGTGGGGGAGGTGGAGGGGAGGTGGTGGTGGTTGGGTGGTGGTGGTTGGGTGGTGGTTGGGTGGTGGTGTTAGGGTTTGAAGTTAGGGGGTTAAGGTTAGGTTGGGGTTTGAAGTTAGGGGGTTAGTGTTAGGGTATGGTTAGAAGTTAGGGTTTAGTTAGTTAATTAGGGTTCAATTAGGGTTAGAGGGGTTAATTAACCCTAAAAGCTAACGAAAACTTAACACCGTTAATCATTAAGGGTATTTGGTGCATTTTATGCAAATGACAAGGGCAGCTCGTGCATTTCCGAAACAACGAGGGTACCTGGTGCATTTCGTGAAACCTCAGGGGTACCTGGTGAAAAAAAATTCATTGTTCTTCAACACCAAAAGGAATCACTATAGCAAGGTGCTGGGCAACAAAATTACCCTCCCTTTATACATGAGACCATTTAACATTATTAAAAGATCTGGATAAGCATAATACATTAGCTAAGATAGAGTCAAACTCAACATACTAAATTGCTTCGTTACACGCCCAAAGTAGCGAGTTTGCATATTAGGTAAGCCTCAAAGCTTGGCGGCCTAGAATGGCAACGCTGAAAACATTATGATCCTGAAACCCAGATTGCCTAATTAAGCACTTTTGTTTACATAATGATATCCAGCTTTTTCCAATGCATCTTCCTTTCTGACCCTTGTTGACCCTACCAAAAGTTAGCCATCAACGAATGAACATGTTCTAGTACCATCATGGGTATCTTATAGACACCCATGAGATAAGTCGGGATGGCTTGTATCACTGATTTAAGAAGAACATCCTTTCCCGTCTTGGATAACAATTTCTCTTTCCAACGTTGAAGTTTTTTCCCAGATACGATCTTTCATTCCTGAAAATAGTTGCTTCTTCGAACGTCCAATGAGAGTAAGAACCCCGATACTGGCAATGTCTTTCAACGTGCCTCATAGCCAAAAAAATCTAACAACACATGTCGCTGCGCAGAACAAACACCCTTGCTAAAAGATACTTTCGACTTCTCAATATCAATTTTTTACCCGTATCCACCTTTATATTTGTTGAGAATATCAACTATCTTTGTACATTGACGGGTAGATCTATCAAAAAGTAAATTATCATCAGCGAAAAAAGGGTGCAATAGGAGATCACATTGTCTTAGCACCATGAATATGTTTCTCCTTGGAGGCCTTATTTAACACAGCAGAGAAAGCATAAGCCAGCAAAAATAAACAAATAGGAAGAAATAGGATATCACATTGTCTGAGACCTCGAGAAGGGGTCACAAAGCCACAAACAGAGCCATTAACAACAAAATAGTGATTAACAGATGGAACACAATCCATCACCAGCTTCACCCATAGACTCGCAAAACCCAACTTTAGCAATTGCTGAAGAAAACCCCACTCCAACTAATCATATGCCTTCTTGCTCATATCCAGTTTCATAGCTACAAACCTCTCCTACCTTTAAAGCGACTTTTCATAGAGTGAAAAAGTTATACAGCAACAAGAACGTTATCAGTAATCAGTCTACTAAGAACAAAAGCACTTTGGTTCTCCGAAACCACCCCCGAAAGAATAAGCTTGAGCTGATTCACGATAAATTTTGTATACAAGTTTATAGATCACATTACATAAGTTAGTTGACCAAGATTCAAATACAAGTAGGGATGGGCATGGACTTAAGACCCGGTGGACCTGACCCATATTAAGGGTCTGGGTCTAGATTTTTGAGACCCATTGGGTCTGGATGTTAAAAATCATGTTTGGGTCTAATATTCAGACCCGGACCCGACCCAGACCCGACTGAATAAGAACTTTAATTTCATCCTAACGATTGAATTTTTAGTTTTTTACGCATCCATTAAGTCAAGTGACTCAAGTCCTCGAGCCCGAAACTTCTTATTTTATCCATTGTCAACTGGAATTCAAGCCAATTTTTTGTGGATGTTTTAGTTTGAAGTTTTTCAAAGAAAAATTAAACTATTATTTTGGTACATTATAATTTAAATAACTAAAAAAACGTGCGTAAAATAAATACGCAAGTAAAAAAATAATGGAAACTATTAATAAGTTTGAGACCTATTTTGAACTCGGGACCCGCCAAACTCATGAGATATGGGTAAAAGTCTAGATTTTTTAGACCCTGTGGGTTTGGGGCGGGTCTGAGTCCAAATCAAAATTTACGGGTCTGGATCTAGGTTTGGCTAGACCCGCCCCAGATCCGACCCATGTCCATTCCTAGATACAAGAGATGAAGATTTTACTTTAGGAATTACGACAACATTTGTTTCGTTAAGATCATTAGGGGATCGAGTACCATGAACAAGACCAATCACCAGAGAGATTACTTCGTCTCCAACAATGTGCCAAAAACGTTAGTACAAAATAGTATGCATATCATCGGGACTTGGAGCCTCATAAGGATGCATCTGCCTTATAAGAGACGTCTTAGGCCATCTGTAGATGCCCACAAATTACCAAAGACACCCATTAATACCCATAATGTCACCAAAAATTGATGCTTTAAAAAAGAAACAAGGGAAAAGGTTACCTTGTCATTGTTCTAAAAAAGACAGAGACCACCAGAGTTGACAACGTATCGACTCCAAGAGCACTTACAAAATCCATACGACCTTTCGAACCTTCTGAGACACTTTTACTAATCATAGTTTCCGAAACAAAATCAAATAAAGGCTATATACATTAGTCCATCTACGGAGCACACGATCTGCTTGGGGGTTGCCCAAACCCCGATAGTTCGAACTTAAAAAATTCATAATGATGAGCGAGGTTGGGCCTTGCCAACCGCCGCTAAACAAGACATTGAAGCATCAATGGAGCTAGACTCCGTGAATCTCCCTTTCTTACCTAGGCTAGCCATATCATCCACTTCATCATTAACAATCATCTCGTCTACCAATTCTCTCTTTTCACCACCTCTTACTGCAGTAATGTGAGTAGGTAGCACCTCCTTAGATTGAGGAGCACAATCCTTCCTATTTAACTTTGCCTTTCCTCCCTTCTTCAAACCCTTGGCGCTAGGGACTAGAGATATAATATATAAGAGTTTTGAGGGTTTGTTATCAAAGATGGTTCACAAGTTGCTCAACATGGGACTCTACTACATCAACTCGAGCATCAACTCTTACATATCTTGAGAAAGAGACTCGTTACCAGCACTAGAGCTCACTTCACTAGGTTCAACAATTTTCGCGACCATTGGAACATGTTTTGGTGTCTCAAAATTCAAGGTCCTGTAACAGCTGATGAATTCTCCTGAAGTTTAAGGCGCCTCAGCGTGGAGAAGCTCGCAGCCATGATCCCTAGCCTATTTTTTTCAAGGCCACGCTCTTCTTCAGGCACAATTTCACAATCACGTTCAATAATGCCAATAAGACAATAAGCATAGCAAAAAGTAGGGAATCTTTCATATTTTATATCAATGGATGAAACCCCGCCTTTATTACAAATAGGTTGCATCCTCCATAATTTTTGTGATATCAAGTGAAACCCTAGCATGTGCTGAATTGTCCCACGCAATTTCGTCCTGTACAACTTCCAAAATGTCTCCCATAGCGCCAACAATGGTACAACCATCTTTCTCTTTCCTACTATCAAGGGGAAGGTTGTACAACCGAAGCCATAATAGGCAGTGAGTTAGGGCAATCTCAGAGGGATGAACAATTCCCTTGATATCACGCATCATAACCTAATGTTGGTCAAAAGTCCAAGGTCGCCCATCAAGTACTTTTGTCCTATCCATCTATAAGCAAATTAAACTACACCTTTAGAAATTGCCCAGATCTAGATCACAGTTTTTTTTTAAAGCCTCAAAATTAAATGGTCTCACTGTTAGGACCTTTCTAACCACCGAGAGGGAGATATCATTATGGTCCTCTTAGGATTCAGATAAATCAAGTGCAATAATTTCATTTTGCTCTATAATAATCTTCAAATTGGAACACTTTACAAAGATCTCGTCGGCCATTGCAGCCGTGTGAATCCCTTGATTAGGGACGAAAACCTTAAAAATCAAGAAAATAACTCAAACCCTAGCAAGGCTAAAGAGAGACTCTATGTAGAATAACATAATTATTCGTTTTGTAGTGAGTATCATGAATTTATGTACATCATGCCATAAAAAAAATTGGATTTATTTATACCAGATTGAATTTTATAAATTAATGATATAGGTAACTTTACTCGTCGAGACTTATTTAAATTGATTTATTTGTCATTTTTATATGCAATTATCAAAATTATGCAACTAATATGATTTTTACTTAACTAAGGGCACGATATCATGTTGGTTCGCATATCTTGCAAGAAGTGCAAAATTAGAATAAACCAGATAAGGAGATTAAATATTTTATATTAATGTTAAAATATAAGTGTTTGCAAGAGTAAATATCACATGTCTTTTGAGGTTGATGTTTTTAAAAACTTAGGACATTAGGATAGACATGTGCAATTTTTCCAGAGAACAAGACCTGTTCTCTTCACCTTTTTTCTGAAATAGAAGGGGGGATTATATTAAAGGCATGTTTTTTTCATCTTATTTTTGTTTATTTTCATAAAAGTTCAGAAAAAATACGAAAAGTTCATAAGAAAAGTCAAAAAAAGTTGAGAAAAGTTAAAAAAAAATAAAAAAAAATGTTCATTAAAAAAGTTAAGAAGAGGAGGTCAAAAAGTTAAAAAAAAAATTTCAAAAAAGAAAATTATAGAAAAAATAAGAAAAAATAGGGTGAAGAGAACAAGCCTCAAAGACTAACATCGTCCCTCAACAACTCTATGTTATCACCAAAGGCACCAACTATATTAGTACTTGCATCACCATAGTCACCCAGTGGCGGAGCCAATGGTGGTCCCAGTTGGTCCCGGGACCAACCATTATTGGGAAAAAAATATAAAAAAATCTGAAGATAGAAGAGAGAACAAAAAATTTGACAACAAAGCAATATTGTGGCATAGCCACAATAAGTCATAAGAGGAAAGCAAGGCTTCCCTCCCTTTTTTGTTCAAGTAAAAGTACATAAGGTTTCATGATACAAAGTTTTTAAAAAATAGATAGTGTATGGGCTACACAGTATAATACATATTTCCGAGCATGGTTTAATTCGTTGTTTAGTAAATTTATCAAGTTTTACTTCGATTAGTTAGAACTTAATTTTTAACTTTGTTTAACATATATATTTGTGAATTTTTATTTTGGGTAATTATTGGGTCTGTATTTTTAGTAGGGTGTTTGGTTGAATTGTTTTACCATATTCATGGGCAAAAAATTCTATCACGGAACGATTTGAATGTATTATTTGCTTCGTTTTATTTCTAATCTTCTTGTTAGAAAATTCTCTCATGTGATGTTCAAGCCATTATTTACTTCATTTTATTTTTAGTTTGTGATTTACGTTCTTGGTATGGTGATTTACTTATTTAGTGAATTTAAATATTAGTTTTGGATTGGGAACAACTAATATGAGATTAGTATATTATAAAGTGATTCCAAATATGAAAACTCGCCAAGAACAATTGTGAGACTTTGTAAGTACTATTTGGCTATAATATGGATTTTTATTACTTTTGAAATGGAACTTTTAATGAAGGGTTTTCTAATTATTAGCTATTGATTATTGTAATATTTCCGGCGGATGGTGGTGTGACCAACTATTATCCAATTCCTGGATCCGCCATTGGGCACCGAGCACCACCAAAACAGCAAAACCTTCTCTATAGTCTATCCCTATGACACTATCATTGATGTCTTGTTGTTTTAATGTTGCCACCACAAGCGTCTTACATGAACAATAGGACTAAAATTGTACGTACACTAGAATTGTCGTTTTAACTTTTAAAGCAAGATTTTCTAAGCTAAATTACTAAATAGAAACTAAACCACAATATGTTATGAAAATCAATCCACCTTAATATAGGAGATGTTTCGTAATTAGCTTCTATGTGGCTTTTTCTTGACTTTTGACTTTTTCATGTGATCAACACAATGAAAAAAAAGGTGTTTGGTGAATAACTTTTTGGTTAGCTGAAAATCCAACTTTTTAGTAGTTTTTTTGCATTTATCTTGCACTAAAGAGTCAACACAAACAACTGATTTATCAAAAGTCAATAAAAAAAAGTCAGTCAAACTGACAAGTAAAATAACAATCAGTTGCTAAACACCCCAGATTTATCAAAGTAGCAGTAAATAATTGTACAATTCTTGATTATTGAGGGAGTAAATTTATTTGTAGGATTTTATTAGGAAACGAGTAAACAATTTGAAAAGGACATATACTAGCATAAAATAAGTTCGATGTGTAAAATGTTAGTCTCATGCGTTAGTGACATACAAATATAAAATGATAAAGTAGTGGAGTTAATGGAGCCCATACATAATGATCTTTCAGCATCATAGCCATGGACTTAGCGCCATATTATGCTCCCCAAGTACCGCCACAAAATATTCTACTATTTAATATAAAGTTGGCCATGCAAAACATTTACTATGATATGGAGTACTATAAAGCTCTACGTCCAACATCAATTCACCAAATAACTGAAAAATGTCACACAAATTTTGTACAACCCTAAAAAAGACTTCCATAGTCTCATCAGTAATACTACTAAAAACTTAAGTTTGAAGTGAACAAAAACAACAAGCAGCTAAGCTATACAACTCACATCTGTCTAAGGGTAGCAAAAATTCCTTTACACTCAAACAGCTTCATGGGAATCAACAATTCAAAAACGGCCATGTACATATATTATACCCATGAGATCGATTAAATCAAAGTATCTCTAGCTAAAAAGCTAACACTTGATTAGGCAGAGATTTAGACTCACGAAGTTATTTAGTCCAAGTAGTTCTATGTAGAAGAAACAAACAACATTTTCTTTACTGCAGAAAAACAACATACAAAAAACTTCTCCTTATCATCATTTCTTCAGTAAACCTCGGCTAAAAATCTTTTTGCAATATGGGTTCGTACGTAGCATCGAGTGAGGACGAACAGCTGTAACTAGTGACTCATAAAGGGCACCCTGCAGCAAATTCAAGCATATGTTTTATCAACAACATGAAAAATATGTTGTTTTAGGGTACTTGTTGAATTAGAAGTGATGTCGAACTTCAAACAAACCCAATTGCCCAAACACGAAGCCACTTGCTACAACTCTCAAATTGTTAAATGCATGCATCAAGTTAAATTGTACCATATGACATGCGAGAAAAACTATGAACAATGTGTATCTTTGAGAATTGAGATTATTGAGCCTTACCATGATACCATCAAAAGGGTAAAAATGATGTATGAATCTAGAGATCTAAAATTCGGAACTATAGTATATTCTAGAATACAAATGCTAAGTCATCTCTTGTAAGTTGTAGGTCACCAGCTTGAAACTCAAATGAGTCATATGGTGTACAAGGTAAGGATGTAATAAACTAAGCAAATAATTAAAAAAATGTATGCGTCTAAACATCCAAACATGTGTTGTTCTTCATTAATCATTGAGAACCATTATCAATCATTATCATAAAGCGATGTGGGTATGAGCAATAATGAAATTTAACAAAGAAAAACACGTGTATTTTAGTGAACAAGCATTTTCATAGATGATCCATGTGGGATGCTCTAGTTCCCCCACCAAACGACACACATAATCCATAACTACTCTATACCAAACAAGTTGTAAGTAGCAACATTTTTGAAGTAAAAGGAGGATCTATTCACACAAATGATTAGCAAGAAACACAAACGTAAAAATTATAACCATCACTGATCACACCAAGAAACTGCATTTATTTCTTAGCCTTCTTCACCAATAACAACTATCAATCTCTCACCCCTTGTCCTCTCCATTCCATAATTTTGATGTTGCAAAGCCCTACTCAATCCAAACAGCCTATTACGTTAGTTACCTCGATCAATATTTTTATCTATGTATTTTGACAAACTTATATTTTGGGTTCCAAACTCCTGAAATTTCGATGCATTACTCGAGCATAAATTAGCCGACTTCTTAGATTTAATTATATGAGCATAACATGTCATGAAAACATTATAGTGAAAAGAGAGGCCTTAATAAGCAGACCTTGGTGACTTCGAGTGCTGACTGAAGCACATAATTGGCATAAGGATCCTGAACAAGTTGCTCGAAATGAGAAACTGAGAGCAATTCATACACAATTCTTGGCTGGCTGTCCTCATAACACTTCAAGCATTTTTCGACCACATGGCTACTGAATTTCTGAGTGGACAGATGCACATAGTTTCCTTCAAACTGAGAGATCAGCTGTGCTGTTGCAGATGGAATTTTCAGCTCCACGATGTACTGGACAACATAATTTCTGAGATAGAAAGAAATATATAGAATCAGAATATTTTATAAATGTCAAGCTATCAACTATTCTACCAAATGATGCATGTACAAAATATTATATACTAAAACATGGAAGCCACTCTTATATATCTAGCCAATGCATTAGAGTTACTTTCTTCAAACTGACAACATTTTACCCTTGTCGTTCCTATCAAATGTTCCAATCCAACTGAGCAAGGGTGGATATATTTTGGAACAAAAAAATTCAAGTAAAAAGTGGCATCTAGCTGCGCATGCTACACTTTTACATTGTCCAGAGAATTGGGCACTATAGCAACCCTTCAGTCATGAACGAACACTCAAATCCAAGGCAAAAGAATGTATCAAACACATATACCAATTACAATGACCCAAAGATTTTGAACCAACAAACTCGTTCTTTGGTGCCTTACAGGATAAGAACAAACCTCAAAGACACATCACTGAAGCTTCGCTTGGAGACTAACATGCAAAAACAACAGGTGCATAGAATATAGGCATCAAAATTTATAAAATAAAAAGAGTTTCTATATAAGCTAATTCAATATGCCACTAGAAAGACCACATAATTGCTACAATTGTGCAGATCCAAAAAGTACTGTTAAACAAATTATCATGCGGTCTTCTTGCATTTACTTTAACCTCTGAAGTGACAAATGCAAGTTAGGTTAATGTGATGTAGACAAAAGGATTACATGAATTCCCCTCTTTGTATTGAACTATTGATCATCTGGAAAACAGACTGTAGGGGTAGGAGATCAAGCTCATGACTTTGCATAAAGATTGAGCCCTTATGACTACATGTCTATATTACATGCTAGATGCAGCAAAACATCTAACACAGTTTGACATACACTGGTGGCAAGTCCCCTACGCCCTAACCCCTGCAAGCCTAAAATGCAATAAAGCGCGTACAAAAAGGACATCCTCACACAGAATGACAGAAACAAGCTTCGACTGAAAGAAATTCAGAGCTAAACAACATTGTTTGGTATAATTATGCCATGAGAAAGACTGCAATCACAGTTTCCTTTCAACAGCAAATAATAGAGAATTATTGTTTAAAAGGAAATGAAAAAGACTTTGACACGCTTTATAACATTATGCTCAAGTTATGAAGGGAAAAGCAACATTCTTTGAAAACCTACATGTGGCAACTTAACAGAGCAAACACTTAAAAGCACTAGATGAAATCAATTCAGGAGAGCAAAACCCCTGTAACAGATATTTTATTTATGCCAGCTCTTCCACTAGAGAGAAGACAACACCTGATAACTGCTGTTTCATAATCAAAATAAACCCAAGTTAAGGATTTTATAGGTAGATCCTCAAATTTGATGGAGATAAAATATTGAATGTAAAACTCTAGCCAACATATATCGTACACTCTAAGGCAGCTTATAAAATCTAGTCATGACAATATGCATATAATCAGAAAGAGGTGCCTGAGAAAGAAAGCAGTTTTACGAAATTCACAGTTTAGATAGTTACCCAAACTGATCTTGAGCAAGAATAAGGCCATTGCTACAAATTTGTTCTATCAACTTCTGCCTGTGTTCACCAGTGGAATGAGCAATGCAACGTTGAAGGACACAACAACCATGCCGATGAGTTGCAATCTCAACACAGTACTTTGCAGCAGCATCAAAGATGAACTGCCACAGATATATAACGTAAAATGATGAGATAAGAAAAATCAGAGCCATATATTTTAGCTGATGTCTTATTTCAAGAGCAGCAACCTAGCTTGTCCATTCATAAATACCCTTTCCACTTGATTAAGTTGTGGAAAGAAGGCAAACATTTCCACATGCTAAATATATATACTTGATAGACAGATTAGACAAAATTAATCAAAAGTAAAGCTGCTGACGGGAAAAAGGACTACCAAAATCAGTTCTTCTAATCGTCACAAAACAAAAGTTATTTTGGGAAAATATATTTTAACTTATGATGGAACTAAAACGAGATGTTAATGAAGCCAATCTTCTTCTCATCATAGCTGCCTCATCTAAATGATCTATCACCTTGAAGCATTCATCTAAATCTTTCATGTTACCAAAACAAGTTTGAAGTATACATGAAGGTCAAATCATATCCTCTTCCTTATATCAAACAGCAATTAGAGCGGGAAACAATTATAACACCATACACTGACACTCCCCTAGCAATTGTTAAGGTCAACACTCGCTACTTGGCTTGAAGTTAGGCAACAGTATTTCAAACCGTTTCCTTTTGTCTAAAATGATCCAACATTAGAAGTGCTTTTAGAAGTTTGTGAAAAGGAAAAAAGAGTGAATTGATGGAGAAGTACAGGAACCAGCAACACAAAAGACAATAATTGCTTCTCTCAGTTTATAGGCAGGCTATATAATCTACATAATCTAATGAAGCAATCTCATGGGACATAATTCGCCATTAAAGGTATTGTCTGATGTAAGGATACCTTATTATCATCAGTGCTAAGGCATTGCAAGCAACGCTGGACAACATGATTCCCATTCAGATCTTTTATAAGATCAAGAAATCCTGGTTCAAGAGCTCGTATGATCAATGAAATCTGCTTTCTTGTTTTAAGGCTCTCGATCAATTTCTGCACCACTCGTGTTCTGAGACACAAGAACCAATTACAATCAAAGAAAATCATGGGAAAAAGTGCAAAAACAAGGTAACAAGAAATGATCAATTAAGCATCATGGGAAAAAGAAGTACCCATGCGTATTCAAGGAAATTTTGACAAGTTCTCCACGGTCCTTGGTCACCACATGAACAATCTTCATTCTCTGTTCTTCATTGCAAACATCCAACAATTTCTGAATAAGATAGTTTCCAAAGGGATTCATCATCAACTCGACAACATGGTCAATAATTTCATTAAAGATCAATTGCACATCTTCAAAAGACCCGTCATCAAACTTCTTCTGCAGGAACCGACAGCCATACTGATCCTTTGCCATGAGATATATGTTACCCTGAACCTCTGCTAATGTTTGATATATCGTCTGCATAAGCACAGGATCAAAACTAATCATGTGACTACCATTTTCACAAACTCTATCAGTCTGCAATGGAAGTTTAAGTTCCAAGTTCCTCTCCCCAGTATTTTGCAGTGTGCTACCACTAAGCATATTTTTCGTACGGCCACTTAACTGATAATTCTTACCAATCACACCATTCAGTCCCTTATCATGTAAGATCAGGGAACTTTCAGAACCATAGGGATCAAGCTGCCTCGTCCTTTTCATCAGTGCAAGAGGTGAAGGACCCTCCCTTTCTTCAACAGCTCTCATTCTTTCCCTCATTGAAAGTACATTTCCCCTGCTTAATGCCTGCTTAGGATACATTACATGGGAAGAATCAACAGAGCTCAGACTTCCCAAATTTCCAGGAAACTGCCGTCCATATTGCTCCAAGAAAGCTTCATTCAAAGGAGGCTTATACATAGACAAGTTCTGAGAGCTTGCCCAAGAACTCAACATATCCTTACAACCATCCATCATATAGTGCTGCAACGAGTCACCAACAACATGAGGACCATAAGCAGACTCAAAACTTCCATCTCCTCTCGAAATCATACCTCCATTACTAACATGTTCGCCTCCCCTCGGAATTGAAACATTACATAGAAAATCATTACTTTCATACACCGGCATTCGATCATAACATTTATTTCCTCTAAGAAGTGAAACACCATTCCCATAGCACTCATCTCCTTGATGGGTTGTCCCTTCCAGGGGGAAATTAATCAAACAGTTCTGCTGACCATGCATAGCATAGGGAGAATTCGACTCGGAAAAATCACCTCGATTACCCCCTCTTTGCCCCAATCTAAAGCTTCTCTCATCCTTCATACTCTTCTCATCTCTACACATAATAGATGGAAACCCTCCATTACCAGAAAACCCATTAGAAAAACCTTCTAAAACCCCAAAATTCTCACCCATAGAAGACCTATTCTCAGCCACATTACAACCAGAATTCCTAAACACATCTGGGTCTCTATGAAATTGTCCAATATTATCAGAAGAAACTTCACTTATCTTATTCCCAATATCCATCTTCTGAAATTCTCTGGCTAAACTAAGTTCATCCATCATAACCCCATTGTTAGCCCTCCTATAGTAAGAATCTGGTAAATTAGAACCCACATAAAATTGATCTACAAAATGGGTTTTTGGCGTTGGAAAACGAGAATGATCAAAAGAGGAAACTGATGATGAACCAACATCAGGAAAACAAAACCCACTTGTATAAGAACATGAACTAGCAGATGGAACAACACCCTCAAACATTTGTTGTTGTTGTTGTTGTTGATAATAATGATGATGATTATTTGATGTTAAATGAGAATTTTCACCAGAAAAATTGTCTATTTTTCTTTCACCCTTCATCTTCTCCTCTTTAAACATTAACAAACACCCCAAAATTACGCTACTTCTGTATATTTTTTCTAAGACAACAACAGAGTAAAAACACACAAAAGGAGTAATCTAAGGAAAAAAAAACAAAAACAAACCCACAAAAAACACAAAAAAAAACCCAGATCAAAATATCAAATAACAATTACACATACATGAACATGAAGGATGATGATGGAGAAATTTCAGTCGCATTTTTCAATCTGTAAAGGAATTTTCAATTTTGATTGAAGGTAAAAAAAAAACACAAAAAAGGAAAAATATGAAAGGGAAGAAAATGGGTTTTTGATTTTTCACGGTTTTAGCCAAGAGTGGTAGTACGGTCTGTTACTTCTGTGCACGCTCACGCCATTAAAATGAAGAGTTTGAGAGCGATATATATATATATATATAGAACTATATAATATACAAACGCTCACACATTGAGCACTGAGTGGGCGTAGGGAAGGAGAGTGAGTGAAGGGAAGCAGGGTTTTAGTAGTTTTTTTTTATTTATGTAAATTGATTTGTGATTATTAAAATGAGTTTAATTTTTAGTAATTTATAATAAATATATTGTTGACCAAAATTTTCTATGCTTTTCAGTTACACACTAGCTAAAAATCCTTTGAATGCAACCACCACTCCTAAGTTCCCTCTTGAGATATCTAGGTTGATAAAGGGGGTGTTTGGCAATTAGAGTTTTGAAGTAAAAAGAGAGTTTTGGACCACTTTTAGAGTTTTGACTAGTCAAAAACTCTAAAGGGGTGTTTGGTAAGAGAGAGTTTTAGATAGAGTTTTAGAATGAAAACTCTCAAAATGAAAAAGCTCCTAATAGGAGCTTTTTCTTTAGAGGATTAGGTAAGAATATGTTCAATGACTTTTTTGCCTCTAATAATAATACTACACATATGTATTAAAATGTCTATAAATGTCATTTCACACAAACAAATGGCAATAAGCTTTTAGCAATCAGTTAATTGTTACCAAACACATTTATAAAAAAAATTGTCAAATCGCGATCAAATCTATTTCAACAAAAAGTTAAAACTCTAACAGCAAACTCTAAACTCTAACAGCTAAACTCTAAACTCTATTTGCCAAACAGGGCCAAAGTTTTTTTGCACATTTTTTTTCTTTTTCTTTTTCTTTTTCTTACACATCAACATGATTATATAAAAATGTAAGATTTGAAAAAAAAATATTATGTAAAATTTCATCAAAATTATGAATGATTCAACCTATTTTATTCTTTGTGAAAAAACAGTTTTCATGAAAAACCGCCGTATAAAATAATGTTGTAGAAAGCTACCTTTTGCTGAATATCGTTTGTTGATCTACTTTTTCCGACAGTGACTTTGTTTTTTTTTGTTTTTTTTGCTTTTTTTCCTCCATTTAAAATTTTCAATCTTCTTTGATAGTCGGTATTAAATGTGGTTGCTTGATAAATTTTGATAATAAAAAAAAATAAATCAATGCTAGAAAAAGGTGGTCAATAGCCGGAACCCGGTCAACGGTAGCTTCTTACAATATTTTTGTTTTAAAAGGTAGTTTTAAACAACATATTTTATATAAGGTAGTTTTAAACAACAATATTTTATATTTTAAAAAAAATGTTGGTATAAAGTTATTTATGATAAATTTTCCTATTTTTTCAAAATGGATGATATTGTACTATAGAAAGTCTATATACTTTTTTTGTTTCCAATGTAGTATATCTCTTGCTGTTATTCATTATTTTGGGGAAGAGAATGTGGTATATTAGTGTGACTTGGATGCTAATGGATTTTCATATCCTGTTTTAACAATGTTCATACAATCATACCATTCAAAAGCTTTTTCTACCTATGTTCTACGAATCTACGTGTATTTTGTCTTTCCTATTACCCTTTACTTTGCCACCACATCTAGTGCATTTACAAATTACAATAATATATATCCATATATTTTTCCAAAATATATATACTTCATATAGATAGATTAATTACACTTCTTCCATTTTTGTTTACTTGCAACACTTATCATTTTGGGTTGTTTCAATTTACTTGCGACACTACCTTTTTTGGATATTCTTCTTCTCTATCTCTCTCCTTATCACATGGGTCACATTTTTCTCTCTCTCTTCAACTAAATTATTATGCCTCCCTCCTGTTGCAAGTAAATTATAACGGAGGCAATAGCTATAGCCATTTATCTTTGGCAATAAACTTAACATTTGAAATTGGACTGCAAATAAAAACGCATGGATGAATATATATATATATATACTTTATATATATATATATATATATATTATATATATATACACATACATATATATATATATATATATATATATATATATATATATATATATATATATATATATATATATATATATATATATATATATATATATATATATTATATATGTATACACATACATATATATATATATATATATGTATATATATATATATATATATGTATATATATATATGTATATATATATATCCAAAAGTGGGGGGAGAGAGAAACTGAACTCCAAATAAGGTAAAAAGTGATATAGAATACATTTTTTGTAAATGTTAAACTTATTCCGAAACATTTATAGTATTGTCTTTTCCATTTTTTAGTTGATCTAGTCTCCAAATGCTCGCTGACATATAACTAATGGTCGATTCTTATGGGGATGTGAAGAGATGAGTAAGACTATGTGAAACTCCGGTCATTTGGATACCTATTTAGAATCAATATTTCAAATAGAATATTGAATCTGAAATTTTAAATATAGGATACTACTTTGGAAAATTGGATATTCAATATCCGAAATAATATTGGATATTAGGTACCTAATCTGATACTCAAAATAACGGGTATATTTAACAGATTTAATTTGCTTCAACTTTTTCAACTTTTTTGAATAAAAACTCGAAATTCAAGGTTTATTTTCAATGTAAATGTTGTACCAAATATGACGAAAAATTGTGTATTTTTGGAATATTTCCTCAGTCTCATATTAATCGTAATAATTTGACTAGCACACTTGCCATTGAACAACTTTGACCACTGATATCTCTAAAATCTATGAGTAAAAATCGTGAGAAGGTGATATGTTGAATACATTGAGATAAATCAAATAACATCTTTTATACTAACATGTGAAATAATGGTTAAAAATCAAGTATATTTTTATATATTGGTTAAAAATAATGGTAAAAAATAAAGTATGTGAATAGTGAAAAAGTTAAATTGTTGTAATTAATATGGGACATAAGTAGTAGATATTAGTATAGCCTACAAAATAAACTCGTACCCGTTGACCCGACCCGAATACCCGACACGAGACTCGTTTTTTCACACGAAAGTGACCACCCGAAAAAGAACTAAAACCTGAAATAACTCGAATCGAATCTACCCGACTTAAATGATCCGAACCCAAACCGACTCGAAAACAATAATCAAATATTTTTCACAAACATTAATTTATATGTTTTGTTTATCGGTTTTTTCATCATATACCCCTGACAAATTTTTTGTTCACCAGATACCCTGCTTTTTTCAGAATTCACCATATACTCCTGAAGTCCTGAGTTTTTTGAAAATATGTTAGAATGCCCTTAATAATTAACGGCGGTTAACTCCGTTAGTCATTAACCCTAAAACCCCTGATTAACACCACCAACACCTTCTCCACCCTCATCAACCCCACCAATATCTTTCTCCAACCTCAGCAACCCACCCCCAAAAACTCGAGATTTTAACACTCACCAAACCATCACCACCTAGTCCACCCTCATAAACCCGAAACCACCACCACTCCCCTGAAACCACGTTTCGTCCACAACCACTAGGGGATTTGATTTCGATTTTTGGGGTTTTAGAGTTCGATTTCGATTTTTGGGGTGTTGGGGGTTGACAGTGGTGGGAGGCGGTGGTGGAAATGGTGCATACGAATGTGGGTGGTAGTGGTGGTGGATAGCAGTGGCAACGTCGGGTGGCAGTGGCAACGGCGGCTGTCAGGTAATGGTGGTTGAGTGTTGGTGGTGGTAATGGATTCCCACCATTACCACCACCACCATAATTTTCTCTCTCCTCTAATCAGACATTTTTCTCTCTCCTCTCAACACCAATTCACCACCTCCACTTCCTCAGAACCTCCAAAACCCTCCTTTCTCTCCTCTCGCTTGAGCTTCGTATTCGATAAAATCGAAAAAGAGCACGCCGAGAAAGACGACGCTCTTCAGTGAATTCGAGAAGGTGAAGAAGGGAGGGTTGATGAATAGAGAGATTGAGTTGGCGCATCTGTGGCCTGAATGGGTTGCATTGATGGAGAGGTTGGTGCAGCAGAATTATTTTGATCATAGAAGGAAATATGAGGATCAGATGATTGAAGCATTGGGTTCGGTTGATGTGTGTGGATTTGCTGAAGAAAGAGGGTTTGATTTTACTAGGGATTGGAAGACTGTTGGTGGGGGGTGGAGGGAGGGTGGGGTTACTCGTGGGGGTGGGGTGGGGGATGCGGGGGTGAGGTGGGGTGGAGGGAGGGTGGGGTTGTTCGTGCGGGTGGGGTGGGGGATGCAGGGGTGAGGCGAGGGTAGATGGAGGGTGGGGGGCCGCTCGTGGGGGTGGATGGAGGTTGTAGGGGGTGAGGTGGGTGGCCGTTGGTGGGGTGGGAGGCCGCGGTGGGGGGGGGGGGCTGTAGGGGTGAGGTGGGGGGAGGGTGGCTGGTGGGGCTGGGGTGGGGGTCAGGTGGTGGTGATTGAGTGTTGGTGGTTAAGGAGAGAGAATTAGGGTTAATTAGGATTTTTTAGGATTAATTAGGATTAATGACTAACGGAGTTAACCATCGTTAGTCATTAAGGGCATTCTAATGTATTTTCAAGAAACTCACGGGTATATAGTGAATTCAGAAAAAAGTAGGGGTATCAGGTGAATAAAAAAATTTGTCAAGGGTATATGGTGAAAAAACGTTTATTTATTTGCGAGAAAAGAAAGTCGACCTTACCCGACCCAAACCAATCCACCCCCGCACCGATCGAACACAAAGTTGACCCGAATATTATCCGCCAAGGAATGACCCAACATGTACCCGTATAATCCGTTTCCCACTTCTAGATATTAGATATTGGCAATTTCAAATATCAAACATGCAATCCGAGATCTATTCAGTATCTGATTTGTGCTCACCATTGGACGGGAATTGCAAATAATAACTACTCCCTTCATCTTTTGATAGACTTTCCATCTACTTTCATTAAAATCACACCTCAAAAATTTTGACCATAAATTTCACCAACACTCCCTTCATCATCAACTAATTGTATTATTTACTATTTTGGTTAATGAGTTAAGTACTCCCTGTGTATTTTTTATCTTTCCTATTTTGACTGTGCGCATTTGCCAATGCACTTATTCAAGCTTATATATATTTCATTACATATTAGTAAACATTATAATGATTGA
The DNA here is from genome assembly GCA_947648045.1 of Beta corolliflora. NCBI lineage: Eukaryota > Viridiplantae > Streptophyta > Magnoliopsida > Caryophyllales > Amaranthaceae > Beta > Beta corolliflora. The sequence continues at coordinate 179,029 of CANSZD010002553.1, forward strand.
ATATTAATAAAATACTCATTGAAAGTTGAGACGAATTAAACAAGACCCCACATGACTATATTTATTCTTATATATTAAGAAGATTATAAAAGATCCTCTCTAATTGTGAATAGTGTTAAGATTCCCATTGAGAAAGATAAATAAATACAGAGGGAGTAACTTGTAAGGACAACTTTATTGTTTTGTTTCCCAAGGACCTATACTTTTTTCTTGTTCCATTAAGGACTTTTAAGCTAAACTCTGTTAACTTTTTTGGTTTATTGCAAAGCAAATAAGTGATTAAAACGTTTTTTTTTTCATTTACATTTACTAGTATATAATACAATTAAGGACTAGAATAAAAATTGTTTTTAAAAAAAAATCTTCAACCGTGTTTTTCTTTTTTCATATATGTCTCAACCCCTTGACTTCGTTTCTGATTGCTCAATTTTATCCATAAATTCATTAGTCATCTTGACAAAATCCTTCACTTGAGTAGGTTTCATTTCTAGCAAAATCAAGGAGGCAAAAGAAATTTAGACATTATAAGCATCTGAATGAAGGAATGAATTAAATGTATGATTTGAAAATCAGACAGTCAAAAAGCAAAACAAACATGCATCTATTCGGAAACACTAAATAACTTTCAAGGAAACTCAACATAATTTATTGAAAGCGTAGAAGGGAAACACATATATTAGAGCACTCCCAGCCGTTGCCCTCCTTGTGGGTTATGAGGAGATAGGGTATAAAAGTAATATTATTTTATTAGGAGAGAGAAAAAATTTGGCCAAAAAAATGATGCCCAGCTCTTCATGATGGACTAAGAAAAAGAGGAGCAAAGAAGGAATTGGAGGAGAGAGAAAATATGGTGGCGTAGGTGGAAGAGTGAGGAAGTAATAAAATAATTAATGACCACAAACTATAGAAAGAACCATGGTGGTTGCTTCTTAGGAGATGTTTGGTTGGGAGAAAAATATTTTCTACGGGTAACATTTACAATTTTCCTTGGTTTTGTAAGGTTTATATTTCACGTGGAAAATAGTAATCACAAGAATGAAAATAAAATTTGAGATAAAATGTTATAAGTGTGAAAAGTGAAAAAAACACGGTTGAGAATTTTTTCTAAATTATTTTTAATTCTAAACCTTGATTGAATTATATATAATTACATAGTTTATTTGCTTTGCCGTTAAAATAAACCAAAATCTCTATTATATAAGGCAACATATGAGGGAACATCAAAAAGTAGAAAAAGGAAAAAAAAAAAAAAAAGGAAGGTCAACTACTGGCTTTAATTTTTTTTAAAAACTAAGATAACTATATCTCTATCTCTATCTATATTACTCCTATATATGAAAAATTGTATATCATAGCGTGCATATAAGACTAGTAGTTAACGATGCTAAGCTTGAAATCCTTAATGGAACAAGAAAAAATTATAGGTCCTTAATGGAACAAAACACCAAAGTACAGGTTACCTTAAAGAAGTTGTTTGTTAACTTAAATAGAAAATTTATCTCGTTCACTCACTCAACCCATATGATGTGGGTCCTTTCTTTGATAATCTCTCTCTCTCTCTCGTACTCTCTCTGTATGTGATGTGGAGTCCTCTACTAACTCTCTCACTTATTTTTTTACTTTTAACTATAGACTCAAACAACCAAACTCCTTTATTATTCACTTCAATATTGTTATACGTCTATGAACTAAATAAGATAATTAAATATATCTTATTAGATTCCGTCTCAATGTATATATATTTAATGTATTAATTTTTTTATATAATTTAAGATATGAAGAGTCAAATTGTATGAATATCATGTAAAAGCAAACGAAAATGTGAAGGGAGTAGTATAATTAAGTTGCATACAAGAAAACACAATCAAAATACAAAACTAGTACTCATACCCACAGTGGTCCCCTCCACCACCTTCGTCGCACAAACTTAATTTTGACGGCTCGGTTCGAAATGGCTCTGCTTCCGCTGGGGTCATCATCCGCGACTCACAAGGCAATCTCCTCAAAGCATGCGCATACAACCTCGGCACTGCTCAGGTGTTCATAGCTGAAGCAACGACACTTCAAAAGGGTATCCTTCTTGCTATTCAAACCGGAATAACAAATCTTTACATAGAAGGAGACAATCTACTTGTTATCAACGCGATTCAAGGCAAATGGACACCAACATGGCAAATTGCCAACATCATAAAAGACATACGTGAGCTTTCTAACATCGTTCTCCCACTGGAAAGATTCAAAGACATCTATGAGGTAAGAAACAAAGCGGCTGACTGGATCAGAATGTGGGTCATTTAATTGATGTGCCAATTTTTATTGAAGATTGTACAAATTCGGCTTTACACTCAATTATTGTAAACGATATATTAGGACCACCCCTCGTGCGGAAGGTCTCCTAATATTCTTTTTCCTTACCTTATAAAAAAAAACTTTTATAGAGAAAGTCGTCGCGTCTAACCTTGAGATCTTTATAATAAATATATCCAATTTTATACTAATTGCTTTAGAAAAGTTCAATTGATACTCATAACATCTCCCAAATGACACTAAAAACGTTACAATTAATTGTCATTCAAGAACCAATTGAATATTTTGAAAAATAGTAAATGCAAGTTTGAGAGGATTTGGTATGATCCGCGTCCCACAAATCAGAATGCAAACTCCTTTTTGTACTCTGGTAGTCTGTAGTGGGAGAGCCTCCGCAGTCCTGAGTCGATCAGTCAAGTACTAAAGTACATCGCCACACTCAACAAACGGCCCCATTCCATTGGCTTGCTGACCAAGCTACCCAAACAGACCATCTCTTTCAGAATTCACAGTTATCACTCGTTACCATCCTCAAGGCTCAAGTCCATCACCATCCCTTTCTATTTTAACCTCCATCATCCTTTTAGGCTTTAGCCACTATTTTTATGTATGAATCTTTTACCACATAACTTGGAGTAATTTTTTTTTCACCAAATATTTTATAATTTTTTAAAATTCATTATATATCTCATTCAGTTTTTTAGTCATACTATTTGCTCTGTGCACGTTTGCCAACACACAACTTTGAACACTTACATCAGTAATTAGGTATAAGTGAAAATTATAAAAAGTTGATATTTTGAAAATATATGTTGAGACGAATCCAAGAGGATCTCACATGACTATGTTTTAGTAATACAAGACAGTCAAAGTAAAATTTGTGAATAGTATCAAAAGTCAAAATGGTAGAACTAAAAAAAAGGATTGGGCAAGTACTCCTTAATTTCTTTAAAATTCATCGTATGTCCTTAATGACTCATGACTATTAGATTTCCTAGTCACTAATCCCTAATTTCGTTGCTAAACCGTCACTAACCCTTATATAACCCATTTACGTTAATTGATAACCATCCCCTTCTATGACCCCTTTCTCTCTTTCCTCCATGTCTCTTGCCTCTTTATTGGCAATAGCTGGTGTTTTAATGGAGGTTTTTCAGGGTAAATG